>LGSN01000286.1:0-38077 GCA_001314375.1 Phytophthora podocarpi | reverse complement strand
CAGCGTCAACATGGATACTGCCAATAGATGTGTTCCATCTTGCTGTCCATTAATAACCGTCAGAACGTGGGGATACGATCTTTCCGCTTCAAAGCTGATGCTCTTTAGCGAGCGCGCTCCGATATAAATATGCTAGCACGATATGATGTCGAAATGGATACGTTGAAGTAGTTTACAATGCACCAGCGTTTATTACAATTTGCGATTAGTCGATTGCTTGAGCAGCAATGCACAGCAACGCTTCTCGTCGGCAAGCTCTATCTAGATTTGACAGGCTCTTTAATCGTACAGTACAGTACATGTACATGTATTCCCTGGTTCTATTATATTACTATTATGTTATTAATAATATGTTCACTTGCCATACAATTGCTCAGCTAGTGTGACTTGTCGAAGTGAAAGAAAACAAATACAGTAATCTGCGTTAATAGGCAACGCCTGATATATATTGGTTGTCAGCGTGTATAAAGTGATCTCGATGCGAACAAAGACGAGCAAGCCGTTTATGTATTGATTTAACTGAGCGTGTACTTTACACTCGCAGCTGCTGACTTGATTTCACTATGCCACCTGTTGCGCTAGGAAGGCCGTACTGATTGTACGACCGACAGTGGGAGAGCTTAAGTAGCCTTCTCGATGATCTCGGTCTTCTCGCTCCAGGTGGGTCGCAGGCGCTTGGTCGACGTCTTGGGCATGGGGATTTGGGAGAGTGTTTGAGGGGGAGGAAATGCAATGTGAAGACGTAGGGAGTGAAGCGAGCAGCGAATAGCGCAAAACGCGCGCCAAAATTTATAAGTAGGTGGTGATTGACCCTGGATTTTTTTGCTTCAGTACCTTGCCCATCTACCTTTCGTCGCATCTCAATCGGCGTTGTATAAAGTTTGTCAGGCTATTAATTGTAACCCCGTTGCATATTAACGCAGATTACTGTACAGGATATGCAATTGTACGTTGGACGGTAAACTTATTCCGGACAATTTGTAATGAATGCCGAAGAGGGCTATTATCATGGGCATTACAGTTCATGTGCTGTATAAACTATGATGGTACCCTCCCTCTTAGGGTGAGGCACTATTAAAGGCATGGGACACTATGGAGACCAAACGCAAGGTCAAGTTAATGTGTGAGTCGTGTTAAGTTAGGAAAAGTCATAGTCATTCTTTGCTGGCGCCTCGGCAATAGTGTAAAATATGAGTATTTTATCAGACTTCTGATAATTCGAATCAGGGGGCACTATTAATAATATGAGGCAACGTTTTTTTTGTTTTTTGGGGGGGGGGCATTATTAGAGGGATGGGTACAGGTCATACATGTACAGTTGTCCACCTCGCTTTCGGCAGGGGTGGACCGAATTAAATATCACAGGTGATTGTATATTATAAGTTCAATTGACGTAAACAAATCATCACGATATATAGAATATTCGAGGGTATGAGTTTATATGGGTGCCGAAAAAAACGAGGTGCACAACTGTATCATACTGTCAGTATGCACATACATGTATATGTATAAAACATATACAGTACCTACATATTAATAAGGCCGCAATCGACGTGATCACAAACGAATAGCATCGATGAGCGCCGAAGAAAGATCTAACGTTACGAAGTAACTCTCACCACGTCTGAAGAATTTGTCTTCCTTCGAACCACGAGCGTAAAGATGGATGGAAACGTGTACATTACCAGATTTTCACTTCAGCCTTCCAGCTTAAGTACTTGCTTCGCCCATACATACTATCACTGTCTCCTGTGTAATGCAGAATCACAATTGACAAACCGTATTTTTGTATGGGAAAAATAGCAAACACGGCCGTAACTCGTGAGAAACGGTGTGTCGGCAGGGCCGTCGTAGTCGAACGTATCTACCGGTGTACACGCCGACTGCATCTATTCCTTCATAACCAGCGTGCTGTTCACTACACAGTAACAACTCTAACCGTCACACACCGCCACTTCATACTTCGAGCGGCAAGCGTATGATGACAGTTTTTTTTAAGACAGTTTCCACTTCACACACCAGGCTCAAGTTGAGCTGGCGCTTGGTCGGCTTCTTTGTTTGCTTCCTTTTAATAGGGCCAACCAGGCCCTCCACCCTTATTCGGTCCGGGTCGACAAGCTTCTGCATCAATTTCGTACTCGTTAAGCATGTCACTCAGAAAGCGCGGGAATGCCCGCAGTGCACCAACGACCGGAATCTTCGGGTACTCCACCCACTGAGATCACAGTTCCACCGTAAACTGATCCTTCTTGTCTGCATCGTCAACTAGCACTACGTGCTGGAACTCATCCAACTAATCGACGAGCGAAGTCCATTCAACCTATTGGCACTCGCTCTCCTCTGTAGTCGTATTCATCGTGTCGCTCCTGTGACTGCAGCATTTGAATAATGTGCACTCAACTGGTGCATTCCAATGATTCGCTGCAGGTCAGAAGTACCGAAATCGACAGGGGAGCTCGCGCCAAAGCATTCACTGCATTTACCCCATCGCTTTCTCTGCGGGTGGTGCTTTCTCCCAATAGCTGTCGACGTTTCACTGAACGGTTTCAGTATTCGATTCAGAGGGTTAGCACATCAACAATTGAACGTGCCTCTAGCGATGTAAATAGAATTCGGGCACGTGATAAATCGTTTTTTATCAATACTAATGCCGTGCGTAGCCCGGAACGCTCTGGAATTAATAGGCTCCTGTCAAAGCGAGGCACGACTGAGAGTAGGTGATCACGGTATTAAAATATGTGTTACTGCACTGCTCGTGACCGAAAAATGTTGCGTGAATGATGCACGAACGCACTTGTTTAATAAGGTCGCACGAATGTCGTTCTTGTCCGACTGGGTCAACATTTCACCATTCTACCATAGGATGTGACAGTGAATAAGTTTTGAGGTTATTTTAGTATTATAACTCAGCCAGAGGTAAGTTTCTCAAAATCACGAACGTATCAAAATATACGTTTATAGAAGGTAGACGACGGTTTCGAAAGCACCCAAACTCTGGAACTCTGGAAAACTCTGGACAAACTCTGGATATAAATATCCAAAGAACAAATCGGATGAGACTGAAACTTTGCTAGCTTCTTAATCTATCTAATGAATAAGTAATAAATGAGTACCAGCTCGAGAGCGCTCACTGAGCATCTAAATAATGCCCGCGGCTTTCCAATCGCAGATGTTGTCGCTGCAAGCAAAAGTTTTTTGTGATGCTAAAGGTAATTGAAACAATACTTTGCGATGGTACCGTCGAAATGTCGATCCTTTTCTCGACGGATGTCTGCGTTTGTAGTGAATAACGTTAGGATGACTTGAAAGGTGAAACTTTATTTGCTGGCTTGCATTAACGGGGTGCACTTCCACGCGAGGTTTCTAACCGCTACGCTTGCGTAGATGCCCTCAAGGATGCCTAGAATGTGTGACTATTTTTGTTGGGACTTCAGCTAAGTTTGTGGCAAATGCCTAGTCTGTCGCTGTTCAAATTACATGTTTGGGCACGAACTGTTAAATACTTGTACTTCGTAGGTAATAAGGAGGAGGAGTACAGTTGGTATTTTTCAGATTAAATGTAGCTATCTATCAAAGTATCTACGTGCTGCAGGAAAAGGTCCACCGTCTGACGATATTTTTGTATAGGTCAAGCAAGCGCTCTTGTCAGCGGCAAGTCGCAGATACTCCAAAATCGACCATTCTTCTTGCAGCCGACAGCATAACCGAAATGGGTATCCTTGATGAATACGACTGAATTTTGACATGTATCTACTGATAATCCTCGGCGACCATATTCAGATACGCTCGAAACTGAGTTTGTCGAGATGTCAAAGTTCATAACCAGACCTTATTCCTAGTTACTGGAGCCAAGCGCTGCAACTTCAGAGCTAATCAAATTATGTACTTCGAAGTACTTAAAAAAAAAGTTTGCACCAGCACCCGTACACCCTCCATTTGCGTTGTAATGATCCGAAGAAGGACGCGAATATGGTCAGTACAATCGATGAGCCAAATGTGATATGTGTCTAAGTATGTAGAACTTGGTTTTACTGCGGTACGTATTCCACCATTTAATGGTTTGCTAAGTCTGCTTCAGCATTTCGATAAAAGCTTACGTCGAAAATTTGGAAGTTTATCTTCAACCAGGGAGCTTCTCGTGACTCAACGGTCTCGTCAACGCCGCCGCCACAATAAACTTTCGGAAAGAAACTGCCTTGAGGGAAAAGTAAAATGGAAATGCTACGTCTTCTTGAAACGACATTCAAACAACATGCAATTGTATCTATTTGTGTGAACTGGAGCATCTCCTGCTACATTTATTCCTAAACGTTCCGCCCAGCGAGTGAAGCGAGCCGATCCCCGGACGAGCGTTCATACCTTTCTACATGTAGTAAGGGTTTTTGGGCCCGCACGGAGCGCGAGCAGGTGGATAGTTCCTACAAGGAGTGTCCTATTATTGTGCCTTGCACGCTTTTTTTGCCTCCCTGATTAATCCATCAAATTGAGCAAATAAAACGGGTTCATAGACAAGCCAACTGATGCTAAACGCGGTTGATGTAAAATAAATCGAGATCGAGATATTTGGCGCAGTATGAGTAGCGGTCATTCCCGGGTTACCATAATTGTGGCCACCGAGCTTAGGAACCACATAAGGCAACAAAGCAACACATACTAAAGAAGATACATGCATGTATATTAGACTTCGTTATTTTAATGCCATAAAGATCAGTTTGCTGACTACGTATACAAGTACTTGGTCAACAATTGTTCAAGATCGGGTTATCCTTTCACTCATGGAAATGCCGATCTAAACCGGCATTTCTGATCATTTCGGAATAAGCCGATCAATCAGTAATCTACACTTACAGATAAATCGGGCTTGTGAGCACTCAAATCTAAGATGACGCCCAGTTTTTACACTCCATTTATTTTATTTCGATCCGATAAATCGAGCTACGCTAATATGGGGACGGATATTTCGGATGCTAGGCACGATAATACAACTCGTATTTATCCGAGCGTGTATATTATACATGTATACAAATGCAGAAAGACGATTTCGGCACAGTAGGAAGGCTATTGAGCAAGGCACTTGTTGCTGTGCCCTTTAAAGCGAATGTGACGAGACTATTGCACCTATCTGTGCCCGACTCGTGCCCGATTGAGCCCGACCAAAAAAGAGAACCAGCCGAACCAGTCGTCATTGGTATGTGAGCCCAGTCCGTATAGCCGGTTAGAATAAGAACCTTCGAGAACGACCACTCGGACCACGAACAGAACTTTCGGGGAAGGTGCTCCAAGTCATGAACGTGTCAGTCAGGGTGAAGGAACAGCCCGTGGCTTTTGGCCGTGGCGAAGTTCATCCCTTGGCCCAGGACACTAGTGTCAAGATGGCGATGTAGTCCGTGGCGTTTACCTGTGGCGAAGGTGCTACCATTGTGAAGCCCTGCGATCGTGCTGCACGGGGTGAGTAAACCGAACATTCTTCCAGAAGCTGGGCAAATTGACTGCGCAGCTGACTTATTCGAAGAAGCGAACAAGTCTTGTAGGATCTAAAGACGCGATCATTGTTGTCAAGTCTGTGTTTGAACATCATAACTACTGCCGTTAGCATGTGAACCACAATGTCTTTATCTTACGTGTCGGAGAAGAAGTGAAACGCTGCGAACAGGTTGTGTAAATCTTCGATTACATGCACATGCAAATATACCTGTATCGCAGGTATCTTAGAAGCTTCTTATTCATAAAATTGCATCGGCAACCTGTTCTTGTCAGTAAATTGGACGTGGTGACTCAGACAGCGTAAATGCCTTGTCGCGAGGCTCCTGGAAAACTGCTCTCGGACAAGTTGCTCCGAACAACGCAGCTTCTCCAACTCGTGTCCCGAAAGGGAGGGACAGTCTACATCGTATAGAAATAGGAGCTAGAAGATTGAGAACACTTTAATAACAAAGTTAAATAAAATAGATACTCAACTAACTGTCTTCCGTTAAAATACACGACTCACTGTTTGTACGCTACCAAACCTTACGACGCTCCTTGCTTCACCGTCGCTCCTTCACTTCACTTCGCCGAACCGATCCTCCTAGCAGTCATCAGCACGCCTGCATCTCAGTCATCACTGCCCCCCCTCCCCCTTCCTTCGGTAACAGCGTTCTTGACCGTACCGTCTGGCCGTGCAGTCTGTCCGCGCAATCCGTCCTGTTATCCTTAGTGTGGCCAGATCGCGACTGGTCAGGCGCAGCAAATGCCACTGTCTGCTAACTTGACCCGGGTCCACTCACGGGTCTTGCTTCTAACCAGCAACCTGATTTGAGCCGGGGCACCCTGCTCGTCCTGCACGCGACTGAGCGTCCTGCTTTTCCTCCCAGATCTGATCTTCAACTTCCGTGAGAGGACGGGCGTCTCCGTATCCGAGACAGTTGCCACCGCTCTCACTCGGGACATTTTCTCGGACTTCATCTCGGCGTCCTCGTCGAGCCCCTGGGCGCATCTTGGTCTGCAGAGCCCTCCTTTCGGCTTGTAGTCTGCTCTGCGTGTGCGCCGTTTCACGCGTCGCCGGGTTACCACCTCCTTCTTCACGCCAGAACGCTTCGCTCAGCCGTTCGGCCTGCTCTTGCTGTTCCATGGCTTGCAGCCACGCTCCATAACCGTCCTCGCCCATCTTCAACGGGGATCGTCCACCCGAAGTTGCCTCGAACCAGCACCATAGTCGTCTGACTACGCCAACCACCAGCACTTCGGCACTCGTCACTGCAACTTCCTTGTCGAACACGACTCCGTCAACGACATTCAATCCGTCTTCGTTCATAAAATGGTAGTTCACAGCACTCAACAGGACGAGCCCCCCTCCCTTGACACGCCCCTTCCACTATTTCGTATAGGAACAACACTCCGTAGAAAACTGCATAGACCAGGAGACACACAACCGTCCAGGTCGCACGACCAGCAAAACACGCACGGTCGACCGTCCTCCAATATTCCAACTTCAATCATTTCCAGTACTTCACGGTTGAACGCCAACCGTATTCCAGCAAATTCGGAAGAAATAAGCCCCAAAAAGCGTGAAATGCATCAACTCACTTGTAGGTCAGACCCCTAAGCCCTCTAGCGTCGTTCACATCAACCCCGGAAATGAACACTTCCTACCAGACACGGTATTGCCCGTCCAGGTCAACCTCTGTCAGTCAATCGTGATCCGGGCACATTCGTCGACTCCAGTAAATACGGACCTCTGCAGACCAAACAAGTCAACTAAGACCAACTTCCAGGTCACTGGTCAATCCTGGATGGTCACTCACACACGCACCACCCTCATCAGAGGGAACTAATACAAAACAATACAATCCTAATCACTCGATAGTACTTTCATTCAGCGTCTAGGTTGGGCCTATTCTTACCAACCCACAAGGTAGTCAGTTAATATGAAATGCAGGATCACCTTGCGAGATTAGCGCTGTAAGGATATGGAATAGGAGGGATCAACACTAGACGTGCCCGTCTGATCCTCTCCCTAACTTGGACTTGATTCTTGTATAGAGCTCCGCGCCGGTCGTCCCGCTTCCAGCGTGCCTTCGCCTCACTTGTCTTCTGTCCAGTCCTCCGGGAATGCACGTCCGGCAGGTTTCTCCGGGCGACTTGCGGGTTTATCGGTAAAACGAAATCTGTTTGTCTGTTATCTGTTCTGGCTATCTTCTGCTGCTATAGACATGCACATATGGTTTTGACTTACTTTCAGTATGGTGGTGTTGACGTAATTGTCTCTTGGCTTGATCATTGCATACTTCTTGCGATTTGAAATCGGTGGGTTCATTTTTGTTCTTCAAGGTTCCATGGATCTTGACATATCTTGTTCGGTCGAGTTGATCGGTCGTTATTCACTTCATCTTTGTCTAAGAGAATATTCACTTCCGGGGTTATCCATTCGGGATCACTCGTCCGAGGTATACTTCTGGATCTGTCCATCCGGACCTTGTGTCCGGGATGTCTTCGCACTTGGAGATTTCATCTGGGTGCTTGGAGCTCTTGGTCATGGCTATACATGCTCCGCGCCATGTCAAGACAGGTGGCTCTCTAGTATAATTACCAGGAACACATGTACGCTCCCGTAGACTCTTACCTGTCGTCAGTACCTCAGTTCTATCCAGACTTACTCGTCTTGAGCCTTTCATGTCTGGGAGCGCCGAGTCTATCGACGGCTAGCCATACGACCCATCAATCATCCATAATTCACGTGCCTACCCAGTGCTATACACAACTGGCCCCTACGGTCAACCAAACATAAGTCACTGCTAGGAGGCTCTAAAAATCCAGCCCCCATCGTGTAATCTACGACCGATCGAGCGCGCGCGATCTAGGCGTTTATTACTCAGTCTAGACTTTTCGAATGGAATCGAATGCCGTTTGGGTTGAAGAATGCGCCGCAGATTTACCAGAGGTTGGTAGACAATGCGCTACGTGGGTCACGGCATAGATTGTGAGACTGGGAAAAGAAGGCCGACTGTCTGAGGGGAACCTACAGGCCACGTACCCGTTTGATATTATCGCTATGGACCACACCCCATCGCTGTCGAAGTCGTACAAGAGCAACACGGAACTATTGATCTGGGTCGATATCTTCACAGGCTTTGTGATCGCCAAAACTAGTACATCAAGAACTGCTCAGACAATAGCGGAGCACTACGAGGAATGTGTTTCCCGACGATTTGGCGCAAGTGAAGTCATCCGGCACGATCGAGAGCCAGGCTTTATGCCTGACTTCTTCAGATCGTTCAACAAGAGCGCCGGACAACGGCAAAGAGCGACTACGGCTTATCGCCCGCAGGCGCACGGTACAGCCGAAAGGATGGTGCAGACATTGACGCGATCTTGAAGATATATGCTGCAGATGTCAACCAGAAGAATTGGGACGAGTACGCTGAACGTCTTACGTTTGCTCTCAACGCGGCTCACGACCGAGTGCGCAGTGACAAGCCTTTCTAATTGATGCGCGGATGGGACCTATGATCAACGCTGGAAGCGATGGTCTCGCTGGAATCGACGCGACGTGGAGATTGTGACTCGAAGGTGGTGCTACCATGTTTAGAAACACTACCAGCAGGCGCGTGAGCAAGTGAACGAGTACCTACGCCAAGCTATCCAGAACAGAGCAGCTCGGCACAACGGCTCCCTGCGTCCGCACGAGGTCGAAGTTGGCATCCAAGTCTGGTTGTATCTGGACAGGGTGAAAGAAGAATATGCGCGGAAGTTGGCACACATGTGGCACGGACAATTCCGAGTAGTCGAAAAGATCGACGAACATGCCGTGAGACTGGAGACCGCTGGCACCACGTACAACGTGTTCCCCGTGATCCAGGTGTTGAAGATCAAGCCCGTGCGAGAATTTTCCGATCGTCCACGTCATCGATTAGCCGTCCAAGGTCAAGATCGACTCGACTTTGGTGAAGCTTTGCTGCTTGAAGATAGCTGGGAGACAGAGCTTGGCGAAGATGAATCTGAGGTGGAATGCACCACCTAAGTGCGATCTGGACGCGAACAGAGTGCTACGAGAATTGCTGGTACACTGGAAAGGATAGACCGCGCTAATCTGGGTGGACGAAGCCGATCTTAACTACGGAGCTATATTGCACGATTACCTGTGCGAGCAAGCCAACCAAAATCAGTTTGAGGCCACGAGGAGAAGTGGCGCACTCGTGGGGTGAGTCGGTCACCTCGCAAAGTGGTTGGGTGAAAGATCTGCTAGGAGGTCGCATATCAGGAGGAATGGTGTTCGTGATTGAGTAAACCGATCTGGAAGAATTGGCTGCCCCGACCGAAGACGTGGACCGCACATGCGGTCTCCGTAAAGAAAAAGGAGGTGGCTTGGTGAAGAAATGTGGAATGCAGACCCGTGATCAGCTGGGTTCCAAATAATGATCCAGATCAACTGATGCGGAGTGGAATCGAGACAACTACGACCAAGAACAAATATAACTGGAGCTGAAGTTTTGACTTGGAGGATTACGCTACAACGTTTCGGTGCCTGCGGCACCCGTGATCGAAGATCGCGGACCTTTGGCTGGCGGCACGAATTGTCCTCGAGGCGAGCGATATGCGTTGCGGGACGTTCCGCAGGACAGTGCCGAAACTGGTTCCGCCACGGGTCTTGGAGGTCGAAGATCCTGAAGGCGTCTGCGAGTATTCCACCACTACAGTCCAGCTGCGGGTACCACTCCTTGGGCATTCGCGATTTCGGAAAATAAAGGAAGTAAGGATCGAGAAGCACATCCAGGTCGCATTGAAGCAGGTATAGTGCAGTTATCACGTACCCAAGATACTTCTTCCATACGGTCCCCGCACGACTTCGCCGCTGGCGCCGATTTTTGTGGTAGGCAGCTATAACAGGATCGCCAGCCAACATAGAGATCGGCAAGAAGTGCGTGGAATCCCACAATGCTTGCAGATGGTGAAGCTCGAACTCCAGATACTTCTTGTAGAATCCTGGTGGCGTGTAACCCGGCATGAATATGAGCGGTGTGAACTCAATGTGCACAACTCCTTACGGCAGCGGCACAGAGTTCATCAAATTATCGACCGCAGCACCGGTCATCAAGGGTTAATAAACGGATGGTGGTGGGCGAGTTGCGAGATCAGGATCAGGGAAGATCCATTCGGAGACGCTGGCAAACAACTCGTTCAAGATCGGGACGTCAATATCCGTAACACACAGAAGACCCAGGGCATCCCGGTCCCAAGGCGTAACGTTCGATGTCTGGTAGAGAAGCTACACGTTGCCGGGTATCCACTCCGATCTTGGGACGGTCGTAATAGCGGACGCAGATGAAACCCTCTTCTTCCGCTCCCTCAAGATCCACGAGATCGTCATCCACTACCACTCCATCGAGATCATCATTCGTTCCAGAGCCAGGATCGTCGTCCGATCCCGCTGTCACCGACAGCAGATCGACTCTCACCAGGATCGGAATTCGGCGGAGGACTTGGGGAAGTGTTTCCAGGAGAGCTGGCTTTGCTTGGGCTGTCGACTGAAACCAGCGTGACTGGACGACCCCACGCCAGACAAGCTGGCGCGGAGAATCTCAATTCGGGAACGAGAAATTGCAATCAACAGCTTAGGAGCGTCCTCAGCCACACTGGTCTCTTCTTCGGAAGCATCTTCGACGCGATTTCTAACTGCTGTATGATCTTCAGCGGATTTGGAAGCTTCACCAGCGCTAACGATCTCGCTCAAAGTTTCGATCTCAACATCACCGAATGTAAATTCGACGTCATACTCCACATCGGCAGGTGAGGAATCAATCGTACATGATGCTCCTCAAGATCGTGATGTGACTGCGATCCAGCTGAAGACGAAGATCATGTACGAGTCGTCGACAGGGGGCGCAACCTTGAACGAACGGGAGTTCGTATCGGTGACGACGATCGGGATCTCGAGCGAGTCACTGAAGGAGACCGAGAGCGAGTCAACTACAGGAGCACGTGTTTTTGAGCCAAAAGGAGTCCGAATGCGAGAAGGAGATTGCGACCTTGAACGGGCTGACGAAGATCGTGACTTTGCAGGTGAAGAAGTGGGGGACGCAGGAGACGTCCGACGAATCTTGCAGGCACGATCCGAAATTGCTTCTTCATCCGGCTTAATCTGGCCAAAGGCAGTCGGGGAAGGTGCCGAAATCGGAAGCTACCGCGGGTAATCGCGCGTGGACGTCCACGTAATGATCGTAGAGAAGATCGTGGCCATGAATAGGTCGTGACGATCTTAACGGAGATCTCCAATCTCTTGGCGACGAGAAGCGAGGGCTTCCTGCGATCCAGCATGAGTCCCACGCCATCGTGTCACCTGTTGTTCCAAACGAGAGATGGTCGATCTCATGGAGGCGATATGAATCGCCTGCGACCGGAGACTGATGCGAGCTTCTTCCAAACGCCAGCCGCTGTATCAAGACAAGTAACAACGTCAGCAAGAGGGGCCCGGGCCTCCTCATTCTGGGCCTGTAAATTATCTCGCTCTTCAATCAGACGAGCAACCCTCCGATGTTGAGACTCCACCTAGCGACGGAGTTGAGCTACTGCATCTTCTAACGTTTCTCCGATTGCAGCAGTGCTACACACCGCTACCGCGCAGCATTATGATCTTGGAGAGCGTTGGATAACGCTTGATCTTGAGCTTGTACACGATGCGCGAGACCAGGAGGGGGAGGTGAACCAAGGTTGGGATGAGGCGTCATGGCGGAGAGCTGGGCCTTTAGGTTCGCTGTCAGCGTTTCGAGGTCAGCCACAGGGAACCGCAGGTGGCAAATGGTTGACGCGGAAGTCGCTGGAAATTTGACACTCGCCTCGTTGTAAGCGATGGCCGAGTCAACCGCCTCCTCCAGCTGCTCCACGGCCCAGTTGCGTTCTTCAAGTTGAGAACGCGCCGTTTGGAGCGCGCTGAACTAGGAGTTATGCCAACCTTAGCAAAAGCGGACGAACGGGACAGCTGTAGCCATGATGGACGTGATATGGCGGTGGAGATCGCCAGCGTGGTGAAGAGACGAGATATATGCACGCTGAAGATCGACGAGTTCTTCCTGTAGTTGCTGGAACTCAGGCTCCCGACGTACGGGGATCTCGATCTCCTGCAAGGCTACCAGAACACTCTGGAGCGACCCATAAACATTAGAGCGATTTGGAGGAGATCGATCGAGATGCACCATTGGGTCCGACGCATGATGAGCGCACTAGGACACGGTTTCTTGTCATCCGCAGGACGATCTTCAGCAGCAGCAGACACAGCGGCGATCAGCAAGCGGAAGTCTACCAGATATGGAGGCGGCCCGATGGCCGGATAAGGATCACCTTACGCAGGATCGGGGTCGATGGCGGGAGCTGGATCGAGGTCGATCGTGGGCGCCGACGTTGCAGGATACGTATTCGCATATGGAGAATATATATGCGTAACAGGGGACGACGCAACCGCAGTCGAAGCAGTCAGAGATGTAACAGCAGCGTACGCAGCAGTCGGAGGTGCGACCACTCGTCGGCAGACCCCTATTGCATAGTATGGCATTTAGGAGGTAAACTCTAGCAAATAAGCACATAAAACTATAGTTCTCAATTTCACCTAAAGTGTTAATTATCGTCTTTAATCTAACCTCAATTATACTGGCGGGGCGCAAGTATAATAAAGTCAAGTAAGAAACTGACGCTTCATCATACACGTGCGCACACGTGTCAGCTAAAGTAGTGGGCTAAGTAGGTCCATTATATGATGTGTCCAGAATTATCATGGACTATTGTCCAGGTTGTCAATAATACGAAAGGAAAAGAAAATACGCTGCTCATCCGGAACGAGATTGTTTTCGTGTCCAAGTGATGAGAAATCGAGTGCACAATTAGTTTTATGGGCGAAGCGCCAACGGAGGCGGGCCCAGCGCCAACGGAGGCGGGCCCAGCGCCGAGCATCCCAGCGAGACGAGCTTCGCGCTCGCCAGTACATTATATCATTATATCCCGAGCGTAGCAAGGCGCGGGGGCGCCCAGCCAAACGGAGCGCGGCTGGTACCTTGTGTATGATGGTATTTGTCGTGAGAGCCCGGTATGAGGCGAGAATTTTGAGTAAAAGTTGGTTGGACTCGATTGCCAATCAATTTGCACGCGAAAACAATCCCTACCCTGCTCACCCTCCTTTGATGTGCACTAATTCCACTGTCGGCTTCCTTCCATTCCGATCGTTTCAAGCCGTGCGCTATTCTCTCCTCTCCCTCATTTCGAAATTCGGCTCTATCCACGACAATGAAATGCCGGAGCCGATCTGACGATGAAGATGACCTCAGTACCAGCGGTGAAAACGAGGAAGACCGCGACATGGCTACCCAGACTGCTTGGGAGAGCAGCGATGAAGACATGGCTCAGGACAGTGACTCGGAGAACGGAGGGCCGTTCGAAGGAATGAAGCTCCATCAGTTTGAGATGCTTGGGACGACTATCGTGTCCGCTACTGTGGGAAAACCAGCTCTCATTTGGTTTAGCCGACAGTTGCGAGAGTCCAAGCAGCGAAAGAAGGTTACTCTGTGCATGCCCTCCCTGACAACCTGCCGCGATGGCGTCGCCGCTACATCTGCACCCACGGATGGCCTGACCGCAACCGAGGAAATGGGATTCACCCGCAGCACAAGCTTCGCAGCACTCAGGGTCCGTTCCGTTTCACTGCTGAGAGTGTTTTACGGGAAGGGTTCGTGGAAGGTGGAAATCCGCAATCCACTATACACGCGCAATCACAGGCTCTCGAAGGCCGTGTTCGTCGACTACTCGCACAACCGGTAAGTGCCTATGGGTGAACCTATTGTTGGAGGTTTCCGGCTGGTGATCCGAGCTGGTGGAATGCGTTTGCGCATTACGAGTACATACGCGATCACTCAGCGTACAAGGTCACACCACGGGTTGTCGCGAATTTATTGGCCAAGATTCGTACTGTGCCGCGTGGAGAAACTGATGACGACTGGGTGGATGCTTACTGGACTTTGCAAGAGGCTGATGCAGGGACATGATGAGTGTGGACGAAACGTCGTCTGGTGAAACTGGCGCCATCTCGTCGACAACGAGTCATATGCGTCGGCTTTTCACGCGTTTTCCGGGGATCGTGTTGGTAGACTGCACACACAAAACGAATCGGTACGTTAACCCATCAATTCACATCAAATTCCCATACTGCTTGTCGCCTTGAAGGCCACAATGATTCCAGAGGATGATTATCAGGTTGATTACCAAGGTGAAATCCAGGGTGATATCCAGGGTGATTACCAGAGTTATTCCCAGGATAACTTCCGTCACAATACTAATATTTTGCATGTCTGCATGCCACGACCAGCTACAACTATCAGTTATGTAGTTTCATGGTGACGGATGCATTCAGGTGCGGTCAGTTTGCTCAGCACTCAGTGATCGAGACAAAATCGGGCTGGCACATGCGCAAGGCGCTGGATCACTTTGAGACGGCCAATTTGGGTTGAGAATCTAACCAAATTGTCATGGTCGACAGGGACATGAATGAAATCTCGGCCATCAAAGATCCGTTCCCCGACGCGACCGTGTTGCTTTGTTATTCCAATGTGCTCAAGTACTTGAGAACAGTGGTTAGAGACGCGGGGTTCGGACAATATGCCGAGTGTAAATACGAGTCGATGCGCCATCTCTCGCAAACTTAGTCGACGCGACTATGGAGGATATTTACACTCAGAATTTGAGTGTGTTGAAGAAATTCGCGTATGGACAAGACACCACGTCGTTTTGGGATACTTTTGCGCCAACTAGGAGTCATCTAAAGCTATGTGGCCTAAATACTGTCGTCAGTCGCTGCCACATTTACGCAACAACACAAACAATCTCATCTAATCGAATTCCGGCAAGCTCAAATTGGATCTAGATTCGGAGTTGGCGATGAAGGAATGTTTGGAGTCGCTTATGCGTAGCCAGCGACGAAGTGAGAACCAGTACGTTGCTCGGACGACGTTTGAGGAGAAATGGTTACACCAACGATACGACCACGAGTTGAATTGGTTACAAGTGAGAGCGCCATGGGTGGTCGATACCATGAAACCTGAGTACAAGTTCGCCATTTCTTCATCTGCTACATAGAAGTACAGCTTTGAAAAAGATCGGAATATGATGGCTACCGTGACGAAAACGACAAAGCGTACCACGAAGACATGCACGTTCAATAAGGCAGATTGGTTGGGCGAATGTGACTTCGCTTCTACGTTTAAGCTTTCTGGTCGTCACGTGATGTTCTATCGTTGTCGTGCGTCGATGTTACCACTTATCCTGGTGGCGAGTGTGGATATGAGATGTTGAGTGAAGGTGCCTGTGAGCGTGACTGAGCTGACTTCTGGCAACTCGTTCAACTAATCAAAGGCCGTGCGTCCAGTGAGCAAATATGACATCGAAGCTGTGCTTGCCCCTACGCAGAAGTACAGTATTTCACTGAAGGACTCGACTGCAACGCTGGCACAGGATTTTAATCTAGAATAGAAGCTGACCTTCAACATAAACGTGAAGACGTACCTGGAGACGAACATGGAGTTCAACGTGGAATTCAATCCGAGCCACAACCTGGAGAACAACCTGAAGAGAAACCTGGGCAACAACCAGAAGAGAAACCTGGACAACAACCTGGGTAGGAGCCCGAAGACAAATTTGGACAACAACCTGGGTAGCAGCCCGAAGTTAAACCTGGTCAGCGACCTGGCCGAGAACCCGGGCAGCAACCCGGACATCAACCCAGACAGCAAGCGGAACACAACACTGGCGACGAACCTGGAGATCGAAGTCTCATTCAACCTGGGTGGAACCTGAGCGGCAACCTGGAGATGACCGTGGACTTTGCTTTGGTGACGGCGATGAACTTGCAGACGGAGTCGGTGATGACGTTGAACTTGCATGAGAAGATGGAGATGTTAATGAATGATGATGGAGCTCAACCCATTAATGAGCCAAGAGATGACCATGACAGAAAACCGACGGTAAAACCGGTAAAGCTAATCAAACGGGTCAGACAACTGGGACGGCCTTCCGTACCTCAGACTCAAAAAGCCAAGGCTGCTCTGCCCTGCGCAAGACATTCAACCTACGCATGTAGACGGGATGCGAGTTGATGGTCGATGACGTTGGAATCGTAGCTACCACTGTGGAGGCGAAGACACAGCCCTTTTTCGACTTGGACGCCTTACTTTCCGTATTCTCCACGCAGTACAAAGAAGCATCACGAAAGCACCTTCAGGTTTGCAAAGACAAACCGCCGGTAATTGCAGCATCGGTGCTCTTTGCACTCCCATCGCTACTCATGCGCATAGCTCTCGATACGTTGTACATATTCCCTATGCCAGTTTCCAGTCAGAGCGACGAACGCCCTCCGTATGTCAAGATCAGGGGCGTCGGGAACTTTACGCTGTTTCAGCTCGATGCAGTGCAGAAGGGTTTGGCGTTGAAGGTGGATTGCAACAAGGGGTAATCGCTTTTAGAATGGTTTGAGGTGCACTGTTAGAAGCTACAGGGATACGAAGATGCTGAGTTACGTTTCTGTTTTCTGTGAAGTCCACCCGTACATGCTCGTAAATGAGAAACTCCACCTCGCTCTGGACTACTCATACCCACATCAGTTGGGCCACCATCAGTGGATTTAATGTGTTGGGAACGGTGTGTGTGACGAAGAACAACGTGGTGGTGACCATCTAATACCTGAGATCAAGAAGGTCACCCTTCCAGATGATGTGGTGAGAAGCATCCACACAGTGAAGACGCGCCATATTTTCATGCCGATCGACTTTGAATGCAACCACTGGACGACGGTTGTCATCAACACTGAAATGAACAAATCTTTGCATACGACTCCTTGGGCAACTCGGACTACAGTGGATTTCTCTTTAAGGTCCCTTCACGTCTGAAACAGGAGAAGGCGTTCCAGGCATTCAGCCTTGTCGTTGTTACCTCACCAACCCAACAAGATAGTAGTAGTTGTGAAATGTACGCCATCAACCTCATGTGGGGAATGCTGGATGACAAGGTATAGAGCGACTACGCCGACCCGGGATTGAATATGTTTCGATTCAGAGTTCTCCGAGCTCGGTTGACGGCATAATAGTACGTGTTCCATGCTGATCCCCTGCAAGCACACCCTTGTCGCTATAGTTCTTACTTAGTACACTGAGAGCAGAGTTGTAGAACCATTCGTTCGACAACAATCTGTACACAACTCTGGACAATAACCTGTACACGACCCTGGCCAATAACCTGTACACGACCCTGGACATCAACCTATACACGATCCTGGACACAACCTGGACACGATCCTGGACATCAACCTATACACGATCCTGGACAGAATCCTATGCAGAATATCACATGACCATTCCCCATACAAACCTGGGCCATTTACAACATAATCCCATATGAAACGCAAGATAAAGTGCTTATGGGCGTGTGTTCCCCGACCCCATGAACCTTGTCAGGAGCGAAGTGACAGTTGTCCCCACATGACACTTTTACGATTCACCACCCATTCTTGTCAGGTCCATGGTAGCACATCCCAAGTCTCGAGCAAAACCAAGCTTACAGCGCCATGTATAAACACAGAAATGAGCATGCAAACCCATAGCTTCATGCATAAACGCATCTTGAGACAGCTGTGCATGTACCAAAAACAACGGAAATACTTTCCCGTAAGCTATTTTCGTAAAGGACATCCTGGATGTGTATCCTGGGTTAACCTGGACACATCCTGGACACTAGTCCGCACGGCTATGCAAAGAAAACCTGGGTAGTATCGTAGTCATTTTCTTCTTCTTATTATTATTATTATGGCGCGGCGTAATTAGATTCCCAAAAAAGGCCCCCGGACTTATTTATATTAACTTTAGAGGTCCGAGAAAACCAGACCAAAAGTTGGGCACGACTACAGACTAAATTCTCCAATATAGCTGCATCTGTCTTGAAACGACATGTAACCTCTTCTTTATTATCTAAGAATCACACTGAGCACTGATAATTTCATGTCAGAAGCAAGCGTTTGCATGCTTTCATTTTCCGCACCTGCCTGCGTCTGCCTGCTCAAGCCTAGACTTAGTCGCGTAGTTTTTATTGATTTGGCTCCTGCTTTTGTTGTTGTTGCAAAGCCCAGGTTACGTATAACAAACGAATGGTTGGTACGAAATTAAACTCCCTTATAGTCGTATCTATAAAGGTAATGCTGGCGTGTAGCTGCTTGTATGTCCTATCAAAGATAATGCTTCCGACGAGAAAACCTGCCTTGAGCACGACGAGATACAACTCATCCTCCTTAGTCGTCGCATCAATATCGTAGTCGACAACTAAGATTACAGTATGGGTATGTAATTGGACAAAACTCTTCGAAATGTTCTAAACAAAGGGATTTGCGAGTGACAAAGCAAGACAAGCACCGGAAACGTGAAGACAACTCGGCTGAATTGGTGGCAAGCGCCAACTTTGAGGAGCCATATCTTGCCTCAAAGAGAGGTGTTAACCATGGGAGCACCTTGAATGGTTTGCGTAGATCTTTCTATAGATATCAACGTTTGCCAGTATTACCAAAAACCTGCAAATTTATAATTTGGACCTCTACCGAAAAACCGCGCTTTATAATCTGGGTTTCTCGGCTTTTCAGAGTTAATACGGTATTGTGGGTTCTATTCAAATTTTCCCAGGCCGATTGGTTCAAGCTCACCTGGCAAATGACCCCGCCAATCGCCCTTGACACTTGCAAACTCATAATAAGTACGAATCATACTTAACACGTACCCATATGCCACATATTTTCGCCATGAGTGATTTCTCGAAATGACGTGAATTTGTACTAGTGCGGTTTCATAGAAATCCAAGAGGCGACCCAATTTGGCAACTTTAGACGGAATTCACAATACCTGTAGTGTTAAGTATGAGTCTAACACAACTCTGTAATCAACACAACGGCGTCCGTGGTATTCGGTACTCGCGAGGAGCAAGAACAGATACTATAGATCAAGGCGCGAGGTTGTGCCGAATCTGCCGACGAATGGGGTTGGAAGTCCAAGGGGCAAGAACTGATACTACAGATCAAGGCACGCCAGCTTGAGAAGCCGGTCGTGGTGTCGCACACCCTCCCTTGCAGCGGGGCGGCCAACCACATTGCTGTTAATAAGGAGTACGGACCTTGTCTAGGCGAGGCGTCGACGTACGCGAAGTAGGAACTTGTAACCAACAAGAATTAAAAGAACTCTCTTTCTCGTTAGTTGTTGTTTCTGCAGGGAAAATCTACGACTGATTCAAACACATCTGCGTCGGCCACACGCCGACCTTACCTTGTAAGCATGACGCCTCTCCTTCTTCCTCCTTGGAACGCCGAGGGAGCGTCTTCCGTCCCCGGCGTGGCGTGCGACCACGCTGGTACACCTCTCAGCGCCACTGTCTGTTCTTGTCTTCATCTGTTCATGCCGCCTCGCCTTCTGCGTAGTCTGCCAGCGAGCCAAGGCGGCGAGTCTTCCCTCCGAGGATGTGTAAGAAGACCTCGGGTCATCAAATGAGCTCCTCCTCGGAGGGAGTTTCCAACTGGCGTGAGACTTCTTAGGCCATGTGGCCCACACCGAATGTAGTCATCCTAGGCAACGGTCACTCGAAGACCGCAGCATGAGCTGGGCCCAATACAAGACTGCCTGGCCGATCGCCTTGCCACCCGGACTCGGGACAGTGAGCGAAACCAAGGTCACGTCGCTGTCGTTGGTGAAGCGACCCGGGAAGGAGAGCGACACAGCCAGTGCTACTATTCCAACGGACGAGAAAGATGGAGAGGGCACGGAGAGCAATTCATGCGAAGGTATACCGTCTATAGTGTACTGTATAAATTAGGTTGCACGTAGGTTATTGAGTACCCTACACATACCGCGATAACCTAATATTGTGCCTTTCAATAAGTCTACCGTGATAATTCCGACTTAATTATAATCCCTTTTAGGGCCTAATTCTGCCTTGGGCATTTAATTCTACCGTTAATTATGGATGGGTCAACCGTAGACGATTTTAGCATGGCGATAGTGAGACGACTTTAAGGCCGAATAAGCTAATCCCGCCTGAGTTAGAGTGACACAGGGGCGATTGGCGGTTTGCTACCCGCCATTCTGTCTTTACTCGGCCGTATATCCATCAATGAGCTTGTAAATGCCGATGGAGAGTGTTAGGGGAAAATCTCACAATCTTAGGCATAATTAACATTAAATGAAAGCCAATATCCTTTTTATGGATTTAATTACTCCTGAATTAGCAGTCGACCCGGCAAAATAGGTGAAGGCACAATACATTTCATTACATTACTGCCGTCATGAGGTTGACCCATCCATAATTAAAGATGGAATTAGATGCCAATTAGGAACGATAAGGCATAATACAATTTGAGATTAATTCTCGAATTCAGCTTCTTCAAAAGAACTGCGGGCAGGAGGCACAACTTTGTTCAATCGAATAGAAAAGTATTAGAATAAACACCCTTGCCCCGCTCAGACATGCCATGTTCAAATTGCTGCCATGACACATCAGGCGCTTGCGAACCCTTCATTATCGACGCTTCGATCCTCTGATCGTGATGGTAACGCCGATCTCACCTGCTCCTTTTCAATTTCGGCTCGTGACGCCTGAAACGCCGCCAAGAGAACCAAGTCATATTTATCTCCACTATGTTCTGTGTCACTGACGTCTGGCCCAAGCCCGTCCCCAGATGTGATGAACGCAATCGTACATGTATTTGCCAAGTCTGTCAATGAGCGGTCTTAAAGACGTCTACAAGACCGAAACCCCCACTATATCATAAAGAAAAAACTGAAGTAGACCGAATGGATGAATCGGTTGGAGTTGTTGGTCGAAGAACCTCTTGCTCGGTGCGTGCACGGAATGCTAAGGCAAACAAGTTCATCGAGCGAGGTATTTGATGGCACTTGTTCGTAAGACGCTGTGCACACCAACAAGAGATAACAAGTAAACAATGATCTGTTATTGAGGGTTAACGTGGCTGTCCGCGGCAATGGAGAACAAACGGAGGATAGCAATGTTCCCTGAAATCTTGATCGGAGCACAATGCGACTTTTCGGCCAGAAGAACCTACCGAATTTGGGAGATGAAACGCTGGTTCCTGGTCGCGCACAGCTACTTTTACTATGGGATTGAAAATACTTGTAGCTACAATGGAACGATTCAGATTTGAGCTCAATGCCGCCGCTCTCTTCTTCTGTGGAGACGTTTTGGGATGCTCATACGGATTCATAAGGAATGCGATGGCAAGTTTGGATGCCGAAGGCAAGGGTGCTTGATAAAGAGCGGTAAATCGGCTGCCTGTTGTCGTTGGTTGCCTTGTAGAATTGTCTCCTTCCAAATACTTCAAATGTGCTTTGCACAAGCCTCTGATCTGAACGAATTTCTGGCAGTCTGGTACACAGCAACGCCGCCCACCTCCGTGTGAAAGACATAGGACTTTGTACTGCGCAAGTTTGCCGCACCCTTCGAAGGCACATCGTCGCCCTCCCCCGTGCGCCACACACAAACCTCGGCTTTGAGCTAATTTCGTGCAGTCTAGTCCTCGACAGCGGATGCCACCTCCGCTCAAGAGAAATCTACCGACTAAGCGTCACGAGCCACGTGATGACATAAAGACAGCGCTATTGACACATACGCACTACATACAAATACAAAGTTTGTGGCCGATATGTGGCGATTTTGGTTACACACCGGTCACATACTGTTACCCACATGGAATAAATTCGCGGAAATTTTTAAATTTCGCCGATAATATACCGGTATAAACGGTATCAAAGTATTCTGAGCGAACGAACAGAACGACATATTGAGTTCCCATGAGCGCTTCACGTTTCTCAACTGGCACAGGGCTGCGAGTTGTGCACGACAATGAAGTTGTCACAGTACAAAACACGAAAGGCAGATTTGAAGGTATTAATAGTATATACAAGTACTGTAATGTCGATCGATAGCAGTCCTCAACGTCTTCCAAGAATACCTCCCATGAAGAAAACTTCCTGCATACCAAATATCCTCGCTTGCCTCTCTGTGTATTTGGTCTGACAAGCTACCGTCTCGGCGTGTTCATCGATCTGACAAGCTACGGCCTTGGTGTTGAAGGTAGCGTCCACTTGTGCTTCGCATTCGAAGGGTAACCGCTCCATCTGCATCCAGTGGGAAATGTTCTACGTGCGGTCTTTGACCGGCTCGCTGGCTCGTGTTGCGGCAATGGATGTGCCGCTCGTCTCCTCGGAGGGTCAAGCACGGTGCTCTGTGGTTGGTCGTCTCCATCGGTGCGTGCACCATCGCTAGTTCTTGCGACGCGTAGTTCAGCGGGAAGGAATATTCAGGAATACTTTTGAGCCAGTGAGGTTTCGCGCGCTCCGGTATTTTATTTTTAGCAGCTGTGTTTTTTTCTTACGTATGTGACCAGTATGGGGTCATTTTGGTCACATACTGGACACATGCGCATGTGGCAATATCCTTGCTGATGACATAACCATAAAACCTGTGGTATAAAAAATACGTGATGTAGGCTATCACATTGAAATACAAGTTCAGCGAAAGTAAAAGCAAGTACCGTCACGTAATCCCTGGAAACACTCATTCAAATGACCACTTGAAACGCTGACACATCAGACGCTCACCAAAACAGGTACAGTATTTATTAAAACATGTGGGGAGGGGGGGGGTATCGGGAATTTTCCTTAATACGATAATGTATAATGTACACGTCATGTACACCACCACCATAGAAATAAAGTAACGCGATTTTGCAATAGCAGACTAATATTGATATCGTACAGCGGTCATTTCACTTACTCTTATGATGTGATATTGCCGACAGAATTCTCTGCATATTTATATCCAGAGTTCTTACCAGGATCGCTGACCCTCGCCAATCCTGTATAAATACATAAATAAATACTTCTGTAATATTTCGAAACTAATGAACTTAATAAACTGTAGATAAAACGACAAAACTAGATTAATCATGAGACTCTATTCCAAAAGTGTGAATTTTGACCCGGTCGGACAAGAACTACATTCGTGCTCCATTCACGTAACAATTATCGACGAGGTTCTTACATGCATTCTCCTGGAGCGACCGACTTCATTGTTGGAAACGACATAAGTACTGAAAATCCAGTTAGTGTACTGATATCCAGAGCTTCCCGGGCAACGTACGGCATTAGTTAAGAATAGTATTAATATTAATATTATAGTAGCCGATATTACTAGTACCGTATCATTGTTGTCGGTTGATGCATTTATTGACGTCGCAATATGCAAGTTCATGCGTTGTCGACGGTAGTTCACATTTTCCAGGCCTATTTGGCCAAGGCCAAATTTAATTTGGCAGTATGCAAATCCAAATAGGCCAAGAGCAAATCCAAATTGGTAAACCTTCAAAACCCGATTTATCAACCTATTATCAGTTTATAACCTATCCTCTACCCACAACAACCTCGCCTATCAAAGGGGATGTTACACTTGGCTCTCACCAGGCTGCGGTTGCCGTTGTGATTCAACCGCTTGCTGGTATTGCTTAAATTGACGTTCTCGTGGATTGCGCTTTGACTTAGAGTTCCCTCTGCGCTAGTCGTACCTATCACTGTTGTAGCACGTCGAGGACAGAGTTCTCGCTGCTAGTGTTCAAGTTGGGGCTCTTGCTGGTGTTGTCCAAGAGTGGGGTATTTTTTGCAGACACACGTTGGCGCATCTTCCCGCTAAGTTAATGAAGTCATACACCGTATCTAAACTCCTGGTTTGGTTAGGATACAGGTGGTTAAATCCATCCGAAGTCAAAAAGTAACTGCGAGCCCGTTTCGAGTTAACAATGGACAAAGCTGTGATTACACAATATGCGCACCCAAACGCCGTATTTCACTGCATTTACGGATACTATCACCTTGGAGATTCGATAAGTGAGCTAGTACACATCTTTAACAAGGCCGATAAGACGATTAGAAACTCAGTTCGCATCTACGAAGCAACAGGAACTTATCAGCGAGCTAAGACTGCAGTCGACTGGGGGTATCTTATACCGGTACGCGAGTACGAAGGCGCGGGGTGAGCTTCTCGTAGGTGCTCAACCCGCCGTATACGGTAATGTACGAGCTCGACTGCGTCCTGGTTGACGTCCCGTAGTCGCCAAGCCATCACTCGCCTCCACGTTTCCGCTCGGGATCTAATTGGAATCTGATCTGATTCTCCTCAAAAAGCATACATTCATCGCTTTTAACAGGTCTGGCGATTCATTGGCGATTCGTCCCGGGCGATTCTTTCGACCCTGGTTGGAAACTTAAAGAAGAACACACAATACATTTGTGTCGCAACCATACTCGACGTTGGAGTCTCTACGGAGAAAAATAGTACCGAAAGAAGCAAAGTTGGTTGCTATTTTAGGGGAAATGTCTTGTCGCAAGCAGACTCAGTTGCTAATTTAGGGTGCGTCACTCTTCTTCTGTGCGATGCATTTTTTCTTTCGCATTTACTACGAGTAAAATGGGTGAGTGAGTTTCAACTAAACATTGTCGCAATTGAACTCATTTTAAAGCGACCAGCCTGAAATTCTGATGCGGCCACCTCACCTGAGGAGAAACTAAGCAAGACGTTCATGACCATCGCGACGGCGCGGTGGCTCTGCGGAAATACCCCCATTCCATGGTGCTGGAGCTCAACGTGTCGGATGACCGTGGTATCGGCATGGTGAGTAACCAGATCAAGGCGTTTGCCTGCGCAAAGAATCTCTTCAGCCAGGGCTTCAGCGTCGTCTCCCGTGGCGATACTGTGGTGTTATTAGAGGCTTTCAGGTGGCAACACACCGTTCTTGTCACTCCAAAAGCACGTGCAGCAAGTCGCAGCGATGTTGGGCAAGTGTGCGTTCCTCGAGGGCGTTGTCGAAGCCGACGAAGCAGTCAACGTGACGGAGTGCTCATCCTGCGCGAAATCAGTCCACCAGATGTGCTCCAACTCCGTCTACGAAGGCGAATTGTCGGTGCAGGTGTGCTCACTAAGATGTGCAGACGCACTTGGCTTGCAAAAGCAACCAGCTCGCTCCGAGGCTTCGAGACGCCCGCGGTGTCCTCGAGGCATTTCCCTAGTGCGAATCGGGTTGCGCAGTCAACCTAGCGCTGTTAGCAACAAGAAAGAATCGAGAGAAGTTTGTAGTCCGAGTGGAAAAGGATGTGAGGTTAGTTGTTTAAGTATTGTTGTAGGGGAAAGCTTCGCAAGCTGTAACCCCCCCCCCCCGTGGACTGTTCTTTGACTACTCTGGCCGCAGCCATCGGGAGCTGCACGCATGCAGGAGACATTCCTAGAAACCCGCAGATCTCTCTCTTGGAAGTCTCTTTTTCATCCCAGCAATCTATGTCCTCAACCATCACTCGCTACTCATAGTCATTCAACTCTTATTCATGTATACAGCCATCACACCTTACTGTTGGTGCAACTGACGTGACACATCGATCACAGTCGACGTCTCATAGAGGCAGCTTCCACGGCACGAGGTGAAACAACCAAGAGAGCGAGCGATCCTAAAACAAAACTTCAAACTAAGGGCAAGACGAGTACGAACTGCAAGGCAAGAGCAGCGTCAAGCACAAGAGTATCGTCAAACCCAAGCGCAACAGCAGTGGTAAGCCCAAACATCAGACCCATCGACGTAACCACAAGATCAGCAGCAAAACGAAGGTCAGTAGCAAGAAGTCCCAAGTTCGACAGGAAAGTGTCACGGGACCAGCGCGATGAGGGCAAGAATCATAGCAGCAACACCAAGAGCAATGAAAGTGCTAAGCAGGCCAAGCTCATTTCCAAGCGTTGAATTAACTCAATTAGTGCGGGCAAGGCCAGTGCGAACATCACCAAGACCAGGAAATCTACGGCAACTAAAGCAGTCCTGGCTGGCCGGAACAATTCGAAGAAGGGCGACGCAGATGCCTTCGAAGGAGAGAGCCGCACATTTAGGCGTTATTGTAGTGATGACAGTGATGTCTCTGCAGAAATTAGCTGCAGGAGTATAGACAGCAGCGACAATGATGTGGAGGACGAAGCAGAGGCGCTAAATGACAAGCCGAAGAAGCTCTACTTCACACCAGCTAATGACTTGGCATTGCTCAGCAAAATTCTAAACATCCAGCCGTACGCAGCAAAGCATGGGTCTGTAACCGCACGTTACCAAGACGTGACGGACAATTTGAACGAGCATTTGGAAATAGAGCTGAGTGGTCGTACGGTCAAGGAACACTTCTTCCTTCTCGTGAAAAAGTTTAAGGCCACGGATTCTAAGTACCGAAAGAAGTCGGGTGTATCGGAGGAGTACACGGAGCACAAACGGCTGCTGCAAGACAAGATGCGAGATCTCGAGACCAAAAACACGCAAGAAGAAAGTGGCCGATCAAGCTAAGTCGGATCGGCTTAAGGCAGCAGGTGCAAAACTCTGCGAGCAAGCAGTGAAGCGGTGTTGCCAGCGCAAGCAAACGCGCAGCAATGAAGATGAAGCAAGTGACACAGTTGATGATCAAATGTTGGGGTCGTTGAGTACATCGTCAACGTCAACATTGACCTCAACAGTGGCTACAGCAGCCGATGGAGGGTCACGGGGAAACCCAGGAGCTGGTGGCAGTGGCTGTGTCATAATACGAGCGGATCCCCAGATAGGGGAGAGTTACCCAGTTTGATTTGCAAGCATGGCGTATGGAGATAAACGGTTAGCTATTTTCCGGGTCCAGTACGGGTAGGGCATGATGCAGAGGTCAGGTAGCATCTCAGACCAAATTACCTGGGTCTACCAAATACCAGCTCATTGAAAGGCAAGTGATGTTGTATTGAAGTTATCTGTCTGAAGTCATATGCAGATAGGACAAGTGATCACCTGTGCGCAGCTAGCTATGCACATTAGGCAACTGCAGAGATCTCCTCCATCTCTCCCTCTTCCTCTGCATCAGTTGGAGCGCTGTGATCATTGCTTATCTCGGCATCTCTGTCGGAACGGTGCATCTGTGCGTCGTCCTCTTCGTTACTCGAGTCTTCGGCCTCCGTCACTCGAATGACATTGCAGGGTTGCCTCTCTAACGTCTGATCCCATTGCCAGGCCCTACCCGTATACGACCCAAAAAATAATCTACCAGATAAACGTATCACGGAACAATGTAGCGGAATATCGCGGGTTGCTAGGTGGACTAAAGCACGCCAAGAGTGCGCAGTTTCGGCTATTACATGTGGTTGGGGACAGCAAGACACTCATAGTGACAGGAGACCTCCTATTGCGAGACACTTAACGCGGCTGTATTTACAATGCAGAGTACTAGCCGACTTTTGCGATGTGCGCACATGGACCCATCATTACCGAGAATATAACAAGACTGCTGACGCTTTAGCCAATCTCGCAATGGATTCCATGAGCAGTCGTCAACTCACCGCTGCAGGCACCAAAATGCCGGCAGGCAGATGGGATATCGCATTGCAAAATGCGTCAACAGACTTAGCAGAATGGCAGCTAGGAATTCCTAGACTGGTGGAACGGCGAGGGACTGGTCATCCGTAAGTAGAGACTGATACTAACGGCTGACGACGTGTATGGGAGTTGGCTGCGGTTAAGTGCTCGTTAGAGCATCTCCACCGGGACCGCACCAAACGCCAAATCCACCCGTTTAGATGCGAATGGCGAGAAGCGTTGTAATTTATCCCCCACCGGTACCTCGATATTGCCAAATAGCGAAAGATACGCCTCGTCAAACGCCATGGACTCGTCAAACCGGACCCTGTTTGGCGATAGCTTAGCGCGAAATTGCCAAATATGGAACCAGATTGCATCAGAGTATTCTCAGACATTCTCAGACACTCGTCGAAGGCCAGAAGCCACAAGAAGATCGCACGACACGACCAACGCACGCCGCCATGGCTCGCGGAGCTAGTTTCTCTCGAGATGAGGATGCCCAGCTGTGTATCTCCTATCTGAAGATTAGCAAGGACGCGAAGACAGGCACGGACCAAACCTCCGGTGACCTGTGGAAGAAGGTCACAGCGCATTTCAACGGAGCCAGGTCTGAAGGTTCGGTGGTGCGCGACGAGCGCTCGCTAGAATGCAAATGGTCGAAGATATCAAGCGATACCAAGCGATTCGCCAGCGCGAAGGACAAGGTGCCACGGCGTTCTGGCGCTAACTTAGAAGATGAGGTCAAAGACGCAGCATTGATGCCAGCATGCTGCGCTATGTCGGCGGCTGTTGGGTCACGCAAGTACTCCTCGCCGAAGCACGCAACCACTGCCTTCGCGAACCTCTTTAAGCTCTCTAATGCTGTAGCTTCTGCAATCCGGCATTACTCATCCAATTCATCAGCACACACGCCATAGCAAAGCATTCTCATAGCTACCGTGACTTTCTGGCGTGGAGAGAAACCGAGGACGCCCAAAGCATCTGGACGCTGTGTGAGGTAGTTGTCTGCCGCTGTCACTTTCTCCACCACGCGGCAAAACAATTGCCCCGATATGCGGAAGCGCCGTCTGAACAACGCTTCCGGGAAGACTGGACGGGGAGCGAAGTAGTCGTTGTATAGCAATTATCCCCCGCAGCTTGTCCACGATTAAGGTTGGCACTCTTTCCAGGCCTGGAGCCACCCTTGTGCTTTTTCTTGCGGGGCTGCTGCGTTGCAGCTACTGTCAGCACTGCACAAGCATTGGCCTGCACGATTGCCTCGGATGTTTCGTCGTCGTTCTCGTATTGAGCTAAGAGAAGGAGGTCATCGACGCGCGCCCGCCAACTCATCCTGCAGGCCAAGTGTCTTGTAGAGAGAAATTCACTGACTTTTGAGAAGATCGGCAGTTTGGCGATAGTTTTGGTAGGCTACGGATGGGAGAACAACTCGCCAAACCGGAAATATTACTAGGAGGCCTCGCCAAAACGTCTTTAGAGATAGCGTTTGGCGCAGGCCCAGTGGAGATGCTCTTAGACTCTAGATGCTAAATGAACACATTATACCTCACCTGAAAATGAAAAATGACTGCAGCAGCCGATACCCCACGTCATCTTCCAGCAAAAAGCTTAATAGAAGCCAAGTGTTGGTATCACAACAGCTCAGGTTAATTCGGCCACCATTAAGTTTATTGAGGGACAGCACAAACACCATGAAGTTGAGTTCGAGCTGCTTCGTGGAGAGCTAAGCTTCAAGCGAGCCTAAGCGGAGAAGGAAGAAGCACGATGGAAGGCAGAAATGGCATTTCGCTAAAACAAAACTGACATAAATGCCAAGAAAGGTCCGAAGACGTTGAGGTCCGCCGAAGTGGCATGGAGCTACGTCGGGAAGAGCTTGCTGTGCTGAAGCATCAACTTGGAATCCTGCCTCTCCCCAGAGGAGACACTCAAGCATTTATTTGATCGTCGTTTTGACTTCCCCCTTGGCATGCAGTAGCAAGCTCAACACCGATAGCGATTGATTTTTTTATTTGGATAAGCTTCTTCTGACTGAGAAAACCCTACGCGAACTAACGAATACCAGCAACTAGTTCGAGTTGGGGTAGGACGAAAGATATTCTTCGAACGTCGGCGGCTTGCAGCGAAACTAGCTTGAATTGGTGTTTCCACCGTTGGCAATTGTCATGCAGTTAGTGAAGAACACCCCAAGATTGTATAAGGGTGGCTGTAGGTGTGGTGGCAGCGCGTTGGTGCCGTTTGTAGTCGAGAAACGAGAAGTACTTCGTCACCTCACCATACGACCACTCCACAGACACTCTAACAACACTCACGGCCTTGTTGAGTTCTTTTTGTGGGGCGTTTATTCTACAGCCTTTGTAGGGGCGGCAGAAAACGTTCGTGCACCCGTAAGCTGGGTCTCCCTAGATCAGCTTGTTGCGGAACGCCGAGTTGTACTCAAGCACGGCTTTCGATCCGCTTTCATTTAGCATGAACAAATCGTGGCGACGACCATCCACCGGTCCGAAATTGTGAGAGATAAGGCCGTCGGGGGTGACCACCGTCTTGAACTTAACCGTGCATCCGCTTGTGGTCGTTGTACATTGCCTGTTACCCCTTGCTTGGACGACAGATTGGACTAATTGTTCCGTCGATAAATCCCCACACTCTCAAGCTGCAATCGCTGCGCAGTAGCGGTCCATATTCTTGATGGCCCGGCAGGTGTCGAAGTACAAGAAGTCTGCGAGCTTCCGGTCCAGAAATTCCACAACGTAGTAGAATATATGGCAAGAATGGATGGTGCTCTGCCAAACATCCCAGTCATGTCGATCCAGCGCTTTGGATAAACCAGCCGTCGCAGACATATAGCTAGTGCCTCTAATACGCTGCTTCGAACTCCCTCACACGTACGGATGACCTTCGGAAGCTCCAAGTAGTGCGCAAGAAGCGTGAGCTCCTCCACTGTGAAGTGGAATTGATCATTCTCTTCTTCATCGGCCATTGCGAGGTTGTTCAAACGAAACTCAGGGACCAGAATCCGTTCTCGGTAGGGTATAGAGGTAGGGTGCATCAGCCACAGCACCAAAACTTATTCTTCGTCGTCAACCGATCTGAGCCGCTTCATCGGAGTCCGCGCCAACGCTGTTGATGGCAGGAGTGTATCGCAATATTGAAGTTTCCTCTGTGAGTTGAACCTTCATTCCGCACGCAGATCGCTACGGGTTTTCCACTACGTGTTTTCGAAAGACGCTAAGGTTGAAGCGCAAACGCTAGAGAAAAACACGTACTAGAAGACGGTATCGATTCTACGTGTATTTGCGCAACGTGGTTTCGCTTTGCGGTGCCCCTGAAAACATCTATTATTGCGGTAGCCGATGCCGTATTCGCCCAGACGCCGCCGCTGTGACATCACAGAGCACAGCGTTGGCAGCTCCGTCAGCAAGCAGGTGAAGGCTATGCAGCGTTATTGAAACTAGGTCGAGCAAGAGCTGAGGAGGGACTATTCTGCTGACTTACAACTGGGTTGGCCAAATGAAGAATGATCTGCTGGTGTTGGGCATGAATTGCCCCCGCTCAGAACTACAAGTATATAACGCCAACAGATATGGCACGGGTACAGTGCGCGTATTCTCTGAGAGGTTCATTATGTATGATGATAACGATGCGAGCACGTGCCTATTGTCATAGACTTTGAATATATGCAACTGTTAGAATCCAACCATCTAGCTTCAGTCGCAGCATGGTCTCCTCAAGTCTGCTCTGCTTGCCTCTGGTAGACATACCGGTATGCCGACATGGCACTTTCTCTTGGACAGGCAAAATAATTTTCGTCTCGATTGTTTCTCCCCAAACGTGTTTGTTGTTGTGCTAAAAGTAGGTACACGGGCTACCCGGACTCTTCGAGTTGCAGACAATACAGTTGGTTTAGGTTAAATACACCTGCAATGTCTTAACCAGCTCGATTGCAACGGCCAAAAAGCTTGATAACCTCAATTTGAAATTCAGGTCAAGGCAAAAGATTTGACTCTACGGGAGCTGGATTAAGTGTGTCCTGTCTATGTATTTAATTCCGTCTAAATTTACCAAATTGGGTCGACTCATCAAACCGTACCTTCACAAATTCAAGTCATTTGGTGAATTCGCCCATGGTGAAAACATATGGCAGGTGTGCAAGTGTTAAGTAACGATTCGTACTTATTATGAGCTTGAAAGTCAAAACCAGTGTCAAGGGCGATTGGCGGGGTCATTTGCCAGTGGAGATTTAACCAATCGGCCTGGGAAGTTTTGAGTAGAACCCACAATACGACTAAACGAGCAGCAGTAAGAATTGTAATTAGTCTGGACCATACTAATTGCACCATCAATTGTTTTCCTGGCGGCCGAACACAATTTATCTGGATTGGAATCGTGCACAGTAAATGCGCATCCAGACTGTTTAGGAACTTAAGCTATGTACGAATTGGCATTATATTGTTAGTTTTAGGTCACACTTTTACACTAATTATTCAAGTTTAGTGAATATGTGAAACTGTTGACTGTTTACGACATCATCCAAAGTTTCGTAAATAAGTTGTAAGGTATTGGTGATATTTCAAAATCGCTTTTAGTATGGATTGACATTCTCAAGTTTGGAAATAATCTGGACTAGACTAACCAGACTAATTACACCTTCTTTTTTTTACTGTGTTTGGCTGATTTTTGGATCGGGCTCGAATAAATTCTACAAGTCGAATACGGCCTAAAATACTTTGTGCGCTTATCTTCGATCTCGATTCGTGCGGCACGAGTCGACTTCAGCCTTTTATGCGTACTTGAAAGTACCACCACATGAACGAATTATATGAGCGGACGAAGCTACGTTTTTTGTCATTATCGAAACGTTCAAAGCATATGCACACAACAATGTATACATATACGTATACAAGCTAAACTACGGTACATCAATTCACTCAGATCTGAGTATCGGGTTCAGATCTGATTCACCCTTGCATTGCAGCAGTTCGTCGACTGAGGAACTATGATGAGTGAGATGGAGCCTGCTCCAACATCTCGCCTGCGTCGGCGCAGCTTCTTCGAGGGGATGGAGAGCGAGGGCACGACCACCGAGAGCATCACACTCGATGAGAGCGACTTGGCATCGGCTGCGTTGGCCTCCGCTTCGCCCGGCGATGGCGAGAGCTACACCGCCGCTAATTCGCCGCTAAAACCAGGCAAAGTGAGCCCAGGCAAGTTAAACGGAGCTAAACTGTCGACGGAAGACCAAGATTTACTACTGCGTTCTAATAATAGCTCGAGGGCACAACTCGTGCTGAAGTTGCTACAAGACATGTGGAGTCGCTTGACGACATGGATTAAGTTGCTGTATGTTACTTGGGCCGTGAGGTTCCCTGCTGCAGCGTCCAAGGTGGAGGAGTGGAGACAAACGACATCGTGGCTGTTCAAAGGACCTAAGGATTGGATCAAGCGGTGGAAGGGAGATCCTACAGCTCCAGTCAAGTACTGGGTCTACCCCACTCAATGGCTCACGTACGCCTCTGTCAGCCTCGTGCTGCTGCAGATCGTCATATACTGGAAATTCCAGACAGTGTCGTTCGATTTACGTGTCCATGAGTGTGTGTTCAGGGAGAGACTATTGGCTTCAGCCGATCTGATGCAGCCCAATGCAGTTCCAAGTACTCATTTACAGCCTGCGGCGGCTGCCTTGAGGTTCCTGGAGCGGCGGTTCGAGCAGCAGTACAGTCCGGGAGCTCGGCAACCTGGACAGGCGAGACTGCCCTGGACGTGTCTAGCGGTGATACCTACAGGAAGTGATAGTGCGATGGCACAGGCGACGGAGTTGGCGTTCTTATGGCCACGGAGTCAGGTGGTTGCCGCACACTCGAAGATTGCTAGCAGAGTTCATGTGGCTGTAGGAGCTAGTCCTCTAGATAGAGGGATGGAGACGCAGATCGCGGGTGCTGGGGTGTTTGCTGCGCTGTTCCCGTTGAGTGCCATGCGTCCAGCGCTATTTGCTCCAAGGTTTCCGGATTTGGTGTTGGTAAAGACTGAATTTGCTCTTCGTCAGCTGCTAAAGTTTCGGCAGGAGCGACAGGAAGACCACGACCATAGAGGAAGAGCAGGAGTTAATGCACTGAATGCTCTGGGTCGCACGTCGCCTGTCGATCTGGGCGCTTCTAACCTTGCAGCAAGTCATTTCGGCGTTTACCTGCTGAAGACAACGGTGCCGGACGTGTACAATCGGCACATTCACAAGAAGTGGGACGAGTTCCTGCATGTAGTGGTTGTGGGTGACACGGACAAGAAGGAACAGTTCACGGAGGAATTGCTATCTGCGTGGGTGGCGCACCCGACGTGGCCTATGCTGCATGTGCGATTCCAACAGTCGTTGGCTCTCTGCGGGTCATTCCAGCGCATTCTGAGTAGTATGCTAAAGGACTACGAAGCTGACGCAGAAGCAGCGGAAGCAGCAGAGGCTGCAGCTGACCCAGACCGAGCTGCTGAGGATTGGCTGGAGGGCCTGGATAAGAAGCAGGAAAAGACGCCGACCAATCGTCAGCTTAACGTGGACCTGGTGTGTGAAGAAGAAGCCAACGCGCCTCAGGAGATTGTTAGGCTCAAGAATACTATCGGCATGCACCTGTTTCCAGTACCGCCCGAGCTTGAGAAGTATGAGGTGACTGTGCTCGAAACTTTGGCGGTCAGTGCTGTTACTGTGACGTACAACACGCCGATTATGCAGGAGTGGGTGCCGGATAGCTGTGGTCTGCGTGTCGGCACGTTCGCCTACGACGGGCCTGCCGGCACAGGTGCTGCGGGTGAGGATACGGAGGCAGAGACGGATGCTGCGGGCCACGACGTCCCAGGCGGAGAAAACGGTCTTGCACATGGTGAGCGGGAGCTGGCGGACGGTAGTTCTATCGTGAAGCTGCCATCAGTGCATGTGACTCCGAGCGAGATCGAGCATGCTGTCGAAGAGTTACTGTCGCTGGACCGAGTAAGCCGAGTGGCGGCGGGACGATCCGCTCGTGTGCACTATCTGCGCATGCGGACGCACTACTTGTCAGCTGTAGCGGCTCTGGATGCTGCCGTTTGCGAAGGAGACAGCGATGATATGGGTGAAACCCAGAGCGAGATTGGGCAGCATAGACGCAGGAAGGTTGAGGTCGAAACTCTGCGAGCATTCTTGTACTGAGGAGATTGCCACGGTAATGCATTTCCCGCGTACCCTTCACGTTGCGTTGGCGTTATTATAGTACAGATGAACCTGCCTAAGATGAGCTTGTCTAACGATATATCCTGTCGTACTTGATACGATCATGGTCCACCTGGACCGTTCCCTTTCAGTTTGTATAGAACCAAAATAGAGCTGCCTAACTTGAAACATGATAGATTGAGCCCTTTTTCTGTCGTCTTGCAATGGTCTTGTCCGGGAATATCTTGATGCAAGCCGATTTCGCCTATGTTGTACGGTAGGTGCACAGCACTTCAGAACATTGTGGACTGCGGCGATTTGAGATGGGAGGTCTTCCTGAACTTTATCCGAGTTGAAACTTGAATATCTGATTTTGAATTTTTTTTTGCAAATCATATTTCATAAAAAAATCATTTGTAAAAATATTAAAACATTCTAGCGTGTCCGCCTTGAATGCAATGGTTGGCCGATGAACTGCTTGGTATTTCTGAGAATGGGTGAAAGTGTTCCTTGGGCAGGATCATTTGTCAGCGCGAAGTCGCGTGCAGCACGTTCAGTCAGTTTTGCCTAGGGGACGGAGAGGTCCCGCTACAAACATTTTATTCGTAGGTTAGGCTAACTGGGGACTTGCAAGGGACAGTCGACTCACGAAGTGCCATTGTTGGGCTCTCGAGCATGCCTGAAAATGAAGCCTGCCCTCACGGGCTGGTGGAGGGCACGTTGGCAGTATTTGGAGCTACATGTACATACATACTAAAGTAGTGAGTGGACAGACAGTTCGTAATCCGCCCTATGATGGTCAACTTCCTATACTTGCGACCAGGTCCCTTGAAAGTCAAGGTCGAGCAACTTTCCCACCAGTCAACACGGTCTTCCAAGAAGGCATTCTCATTGAACTTCTCAATCGCGTTGTAGTTGATGAATGTACTGTATGTCCAAATCGTAGTGTCATCTTTGGACGTGGTCGGGGAAGTCGGATCTTGGCCGGCGTTTCGCTTGAGCGGCTATTGTAACCACTCGAGCTGGAGTCAGCAACGCCACCACTCGAGTCAAACGAGCTTGAGTTGGAGTCATCTGGGCGGACGAAGGCGGGTCTGCGTCCTCCTTCTCAAACATACGGGGGATGATCTTCTGGGCGCAGATTTCTTCGAACGGTTGGACTTGTTTGAGCCTTGACCGCAGACGTCTTCGATGACAACTGTGTCTTCATCCTTTTTGATTCTGGGTTTGTTCAGTCTGGACCACTGCACTTGTACCCAGTGTCACCTGTAGTTGAGCAGCACCGACTTCGATCATGTTCTTCAAGTGAGCATGAACGTGACTTTTCGACACGTCATCATTTGATTGCGCCACTGACTACTGGGTGTGAAGTTGCTGAATGAAGACCCACTGCTACTTCGGACTTGATGCAATTGACTGGATCAGGGGTGAAAGTTGCACAAACACCTTGAACTTGCGACAAAAGAACACGAAGGTCGCACTTCTGACCGGCCAGAAATTTCTGACGGTTCTGGGCAGCCTCACACTCTTATGTCGGTCCATGAATTCACGGTCGCGCTCCATGTTGAGACTTTGCATCGTCTGCTAACTAGACTCCATCCGCGTATTCACTTTCTGTTCAACTTGATCACCCAACGAGTGCGTCCAGCCTCGAGAAGAACGCGCGCTGCGTCAGACTGAGACACGCGGTTTTGCAAGCGCTGTAAAAAAAAACTTTGTTTGATCACGCTCTCGTCGCACAACCTTAGTGGCTTCTGCGGTCAAACATTCATGTTCTTGGCCCACCGTGTCAGCGATATGTGCATTCAACTCTTGAGTCCGAACGCACTTTACTGAACCTTTGAACCCGGATGTGTTTCAATAACCTTGGGTACGTCGTTCAGCCCCCGCTCGCGCCTGCTCCGCCTGGAACCTCGCCTAATTTACACAAACCACATCCTCTCTCAGCGAGTGTATTTCGTAGGCCGCACCTGGGGTTGTCAATCCATGTTCAGTTGCCTTTTGAGTTGAGTTTCGTGCTGTCGATCTCAGAACGCCTCTTGCTTCTCTAGAAGCTCAACCATGGTTTGCTGGTGCTGACGCATGATGTCCAGCGCCACTTGACCAGTTCATAAAGACTCTAACGAGTGCGAACTTGAACGGCGAGACCTGCTGGTTCGACTGGATATCATCGCCATTGAGCTACCAGATGTGAGAGTCGAATTATTGTCCCGTGAACCCACAAACGACCTCTTTGTCATCCGCGGTCAGACTTGACTCATTAATAGTCTGAAACACCGATTGAAGCCACGTCCAAGGCTCTTGATCTTTGAATACGCAAAGCGCGGGCGTCCACGTTCAGAGTTACATCTGTCGACGGAAGTAGCGAAGGTTGAGAAGGTGCTGAAACACTGAGTGGACGTTCTGGTCTATGCTGAAGACGCTTTGGATCAGATTCACTCCCAGACGGCCCTCACGGGCTGCGCAAATCAGTGTTCCTAGTCGGCCTGCATTACGAGATAAAGGCGTACCCCAGTAGGTCCACCTCGTAATCTGCCATCAGTAGGTCTTCGTCTACACTCTCAACTAGTTCATGTTGACTCGGTAACTCCTTGACCGCACTTCTCGTTTCAGCATCCGAAGGCCTGAAGGCACTTCCAAATCTATGTGCATCTAGGATAGAAACCACCTTCTACACTCCAGCAATCTGCTGCTTCCACTAGATGAGTTCGATGGTAATAAATCGTTGAACACTCAATCCGCCGTCTGCTCTACCCAGGTCCTGGACCACTCGGCGTCCTTCTTAAGTAGCTGCGAGAGTGAACGAACGAGTGCCGCGAAGTTCTTCGTGTACTTGTGCATATAGTTCGCAAATCCGAGCCACGGTGGGACTTCCTTCACGTTCCTGGGCACCGGCCAGCAACAGATCGACGAGATCTTCTCGAGGTCTGCACGGACGCCTGCTTTGCTGACATAGCACCCAACTACTG
>LGSN01000285.1:0-38086 GCA_001314375.1 Phytophthora podocarpi | reverse complement strand
AACTTTGATTTCTCAACCAAATTGAAAGCAAATGAAAATAAAGCCACTGAAGATGCCATTATGCCGAAATGGTGGTAGGCACGAACACGGCCTTAATAAATGCGAAAATATTCTAAAAACCCATCGGTTTTTTTTGCTTTACATCCAATCCTCTAAAGCACCATCTTCAACCTTCATGATTGCTGCATTCAGACCACTTGGCCACACAAGTGTTTACAGCAACCCCCTCCAATATCTAGTACTAAGCGAGAAAGTGATCGACCCACGAGGGTGTTACTTGTGTCGTGCTCCCTCGACATTCTGAAGTAGTTTACGAAGCTTCATCATGCCCCGCGACATTCCAACGTAGTTTACTCGTACCCGAAGCTAAAGTGGGTTTCTCACAAATTTCACGAGCTCAAGCGGAATTTGCAAGAGCTGCAGAGGCATTTCCACGAGTTATCACCCAGCCCGAATCACATGTTCGGAGCAAATGACGTATCGCAGAGCGCCCACCACGTACTGCCGCGCCAGGACGCACGCGAAGCTGTTGAAGATGCTGAGTAGCAGCAGCACAACTCCGATCATGAGTTGAGAGCTGTGCCACCAGGATCAGCAGCTGCTGCATGGCCAACTAAGTGACAACGCTGCTCCTCCACGTGAGTGTCATCAAGAAGAACTTCGAATTGAACCGCTTGATTCAAGGTAAGTAGAGCTTGAACCCCGTATACTTCGCGATTCACGCGATGTCCCCCGGCATGTGAAGCCTACCATACTCGCGGGTTTTGCCCCAAACGTAGCTGTCATAAGGTCTTTCGAGATCTCAGTCACCGTCATAGTGATATCCATAGGCCTACAATCAATAGTCTTATGCATCTTTATCTACCACATACTTCGCCAATTCATAAAGATGCAACCACGGGCCTTAACAAGACCCCTAACTGGGTGTTGGGCAGCGTCCAATATTTTATGATGAGCACGTTGTGTTGAATAAATTGGACCACTTATTCATGATGGCAACGCTCCTTCACACTTCCATACAACGCATCTACCAACTCACACTCACCCATACGCATTCACATTTACTACATACAAATTTCTGAGCTTCTTCGGGCGCAATCACGGGCCTTGTCTAATTAAATTATATTCTAAAAAAGATTATGCAATCCTTAATAATACTGGAGCGATTCCCGCAGCAATTTAGAGCGTCTAAATCCTAGATATTACCCTATCCCGTACATAGCTGGTGCATATAGGCTACGAGCAGCATTGTAGAATTTGAGTCTACAGGACCCCCCCCCCCTCCCTCCTGTAAACCATTGATGCTTCTAAACAGCGTATAGCCCTGGCCCTACCGATTTCCCTCCCCAAAGCGATCTGAGGTTCGCTGCTTCAACCCGCACTTCCGCGCGCGGGCACCACTTCGGCAGTGCCGAGCCGAATCGGCACACGCACGCGCACCGAGTTGAACCTGTTGGTGCGCCATGAGTGACCGTCGTGGCGGACGAACTTGTGGTGCGGAAGGCTACTCAGCAAGGTGCCCTCTTGAAGTGCATTCATCACGTCTTGCCGACGGGGGTAAATGAGTGGGGTCGGGTTCTGAAAGTGTACCAATAAAGCTATGCATCCAAATGCAATCAGGCTCTGTGCGATGTCCAGTCCATCAAGAACAACTTCCGTTCGCAGATAAACAACAAGCCTAGGGATATCCAGATCGACTAGAACTTGCCCGGACATCACGAAGTATTCCCAGGGAGAACGAGGGCGAAGCGGCCATGGCTACCGACGTTGATGGCGATCGGCACGAGAGCGATGAAGAGAATGCTTCACCTGGTGAGGGATATAGCTCGCCAGACGCGTCGCTTCCGAGTGCTGTATAACCTACTGCCGGCACTTACTCAAGTTAATCTGACAATAATACGGTCCAAGAGTTCAATCTTCCGATGGTGACAATTTTCGGCCTACAGAAGACGCCCGGTACCCGTGTTACGAAGCTGACAGCTCCCAAGTCAAGTAGGTTTTGCCGCGCTTTCGCTCATTCATAAGCTTTACTCCTTCCGCAGCGGTAGCAAGCAGAGCAGATCTGTCGTTGTGCTTATCCATGATGGCGTTGCGAGTGCGGAATGCAGAGTGACCGTCCTTCAATTAATTTAGAGCCTAACGTAAAATGTTTGCGGGTTTCCATCGAGTTTTGTTAACATTCTAAAAATAGTTCTAGGAGTCTAAACATGCTGCGGGAATCGCTCCAGTATGTATTATCTAAATCCGATTACGCTCGAAGCATTTTATGCTCGACTTCTCACATTTAAACAGCTGATTATGTTAAACTACGGACGCAGGATGAAAGCAGGATTAGGACCTATTTATAAGAAAATCCGTTCGCAAGCTGATTTATAAATAAACCGGTCTGAATGTCCGATACCTCGACGGCATTCAGAGTCCCAGTACAGATAAATCCTACACCAAGCGTCGAGCAAGATGGCAATAACTTTAGTCTGTATTTCTTCCAAAGTTGGGGCCATCACGACAACCAGCCAAATCTGAGAACCCCAACTTCACTTTCGGCGAAGGTCCGAGTCATTTGAAGCCCAGTGCAAAAAGTCGAGACGATTTTACTTGTAGGTCCAGTACTGCAATAATACAAATTCAAAACCACCCGAGGTGAAACAACCATCTACTTGAAGCCTAGTCTTGGTGCTAAACGTAGCTTTGACAGCAGTTAACGGGTGTGATCGCCTTGATATTGCCAGGGCAATCACCACAAGTGCAGAACCAACAAAAGGCTTTTCGCCCAAGTGCTGTTTACTTTTGCAGGTAAGGATAGCCTGCTCAAGCTGTCGGCATTCACCTAGCGACTGCGTCTAGATATCTAGACGCAACACGCACCAATGTCAGTTATATATATGTACTAGAATGTGGAGATGTTCAAGTTGGACATACATACATATATTTCCCGTATCCACCTACTGGAAGACTACACATGCTAGACAACCCGATCGGCAGATGCAGCAGCCAGATCCTACACTGTTTCCCGCTGAACCACATCTCCATCATCTGCTGCTGTGTTACTAGCTCCGATACCTGTGAGTAACTCCAAGTTAGACTCTTAATTAGAGACGTCAGATGATCATATCTAGTTACTTCGCGCCTGACTCTACCTCTCAATACGTGCCCAAATCATCGGACAAACTATTCGGTGTTCATGATAGCTTGCACGGCGTTGTTGTTGTCCTCCTCTTCATCGTCACTCTTTTGGGGGGTATCTGGCTCGATGTCCGAGAAATCGTCGTGGTGAACGTGTATGAAGCTGTGAATTCAAATGTGGCTTATACGAGCCTGATTTGAGCCGTAAACGCGTACGATGGCATCGCTTGAAGGATCGGTTTTACAGATCCATAGGTCCTTTCGATGACATTGCGAAATGATGAATGTCGAAGATTGTAGAGCTCCTCTTTGTTTTGTGGCTTTTGAAGGCCAGCGCCAAACTCTTTCAAGTGATACCGGTAGCTCTGTACGGAGTTAATGTATACTTGTTCAACGCATATCCAGCATCACCCAGATAATATGTTCCTGTTAATCATGCTTACCTCACGAACCCAACCGCCACTTCCGCTCAGAGTCGCCAGTAACGACTCTGACGATGAAAGTTAAGGCGATTCGAGCACCTCGACACACATGGAGGACGACGAAGACGATGATGATGGTGAAGAAGAGAGTGCACCGGAGCCTCCCCGTGAATACACCCGTCACCAAAACGAGAGAAACGGTTGCTCTGCATCACTACAATCACCTTAGAATGCTCGGTGTGGGGCAAACAAGGGAACGCCTTCGAAACGTCACAGAACCACGGGCGAGAAGAAGACGTAAGCTATTCTTGAGCTCGCTGGCGCACACAAGACGCTCGTGAATGCCAGTGTTGTTCGCCAGTCGAAGCTTTCACGGGCCGACATTGCATCCAAGGCTTTTGTTGATGAGTTTGCAGGTTCCATCAATGTTGCGGAAAGAGTTCACTTTAGCCAGCTCTTGGTTACCAATCAGAATGCCGCGACGATGTATTGCAGAATGGACGACGAAAGTAGACGCTACTTCGTCCAAGCGTTTCTGTAAGGTAACTCGGACTTCTCGTAGAGAGTAGATCGATGTTGGAGATAGCTACTTCTCAGCTTCCTCTATAATCAAATACATGTTTATTTCTTCTGCACACAGCACTAACAAGATTTGGCAGTGTTATTCAGAGGATAGCCAATCGGCAAAACATGCGTACTGCGCACAAACCAGCAGACCGACAGATGGCTTTGATCCAGTGGATAACCCCATCTGCTATTTTATTTTAGCGGATTTGCAGTACAGGTCCTTAGCAAACGAACTGTCCGTTTTGCTGCTCAATCGAATTTCGGGCACTCCTTCCCTTTCCCAAACACATATAACTAGCTTAGCTATCCATTCACTTTGCAAACCCATAACGTATCCCGACGATGTTTGCTAGTGGAAGGTGCCTCGTCCTTGTGTATGATGTACCTGTCTCGCGATCTGCTCGGGCCAAAGCCTGATCCAATACCCTGCTGGTATAGCCTGTTTCTTTGCGATGGCAACAAGGCAGAGCACAAGCATTGTAAGTACTGATCTGATGAAGTCCTCCAAACAGTGAAAATCTACGTTCAAGACCACCTTTCTATTTGAATATTAACATATATCGAAGAATTGTGAGACCAGCTAACGTTAGTGGGGAAGTTTTTTAGAGCTCCGGAATGTCTCACTTTTACAATCTGTCGAGTGCTGCATTTCAACCTCAAGTTAAGGCGGGAAGTGCCGTCTAAACCTGCTTGTGAGGCTGCAGTGGCTATGATTTCGCGATCGTGCCAGTTTTCATAACCTGACGAAAGACTCACTGACCGCCACCACCATCGATACCTCCACCTTCTCAACTATCAAACCAACGTATCCACGACCATCGACGCGAGCCACTGCGCAGATGTAGCTTGCGGGGCCTCCACCGCGCCGTACACAACAACCTTAGCCACCTCCATCCCCGTTAAGTACCTCCGGCGGCGGATATGGCCGCTCAGGATTCCCAGCTATATCCACCACCTCCGAAATGACAGCCTGACATATTTGGCACGCGCTTCCGCCATATATGATGTGCCGGATTGCAGTGCAATCCAGTGTAGGTGGTGTAGGTTAAAGTACACTTTAACATCATTTTTACATGACATCAGGTGGAGGTCCGACATGTAATCAAATGACGGTAGTTTGATTTGATTGGGTGCTATTGGATGATACAGTACTCGGATGCGGATTACTATTGAGCAAAACTATTTTTCTGATACAGCAAGCATAAGCGTACCGTTTGAACCAACAATGGTCACTTTCACCGCTACATAACATACTATGTAGCTTAGAGCACCGACAGCTCACGAGGTGTAATGGGCCTACTTAGCCCCATTCTTAAGCTAACACATGAGCGCACGTGTATGAGGAAGCGTAGGTTTCTTTGACTAAACTCTATTATCCTTCCTGCAAGTATAACTACTATCTTATATATAGAAAATAGTTTTATTCTCTCAATGCATCACCAAGATAGTCACATTGCTGGAACGTGCCGTGGCAACCATTATCGACACGATGAGTGCGTTGGCGCAGAACTAGATCCAAAACCTTCCCGGAGTACAAGGGGAAACCACGCGAGCGTGCTCGATTCGCGCGGCAGGAGAAGGATACATTATTTTGGAGCGAAACATACAAAAAGTGGGCCGATCCATATTCCAGTGGCGAGAGCATACAACAGCTCTGTGTTCCAGGCAAGCCACACAGAAAACTGGGCCAAACTGTTTAGGCCCAAACTTACACTATATTATATTATATGGTATTCAGTTTATAGCTCTGCAATGTAGCTATTCCTGTCGTAACTTGCCACACATCCAAGTGTAATCTGATAGACGACACAGACGGCATCACGAAATTGAAGAACCGTGTCGTAGGGAAATCAAAGATAAAGAGATCGGCTTCTCAGCGACAGAATACCAGAGCATCTGTGACCAAGGTAGCAAAAGAAACACTAGGATCTCGCATACGAAATGACGCTAAAACTGCAGCAAAATCAACGACTATTTTCCCTGATACGACAAGACCGCTGCTTGCATCGAGAACTTTGCCAATCGATGGTTTTATTGTAGCGCGATCTCGCTGCAGGGTATCCTATCTTTCACAATCATATTTACGGCATATTATTGCTTGAAAACAAAACGTTGCTTCCATTTCAATTGTACACCCGCCGTTCACAGCCAGGAATGCGTTGCTCAGTCCTATTCAATCGTTGCATCCAGTGTATTTGCTGTTAGTCACTTTGAAGTTAATTTCCTCACTAGTCACTCAAACCTCAGCATGATGATCCACCGCTCGTGGCGCTCTCGGCGCGACCAATACTGAGCACTACACCACTCACCCTCACCAGCGCCTTAGTCAAGATAAAATTACGTGGAAAGCCGCATACACGCTAATGTAGTGTATGCACGCGTTCACCCGAGTAATTCCAGGCGACCAGATCGGAATAGTGTGGTGTAGGGATTTTCCTCGGCACGGGCGGGCCTTCTTGTGATGAGCAAATGCCCGCAAAAAGGGGTGATGCAACTGTCGGCACAGTGATCAGTGGATTTACCGGATACTGGCTAGCTGAAATACGCCGACCATGACGCCTTGTTCTTCCGCGAACGAGTGGCAAGTGAGGCCACGTCACTCAACGTGGGATACACCAAGCTTAAACCACTGGTCGAGAATCCAGGAGAAATCCGTACTCACTTGCAGTCGGGCGACCTTTCGAGTTGTCGTTGGTTGCATAGGAAGATACGTAACGGATCCGTTTACACTAGATATTTGTATAGGGCTACAGATAAGCATAGGAAGACATTAACGCCCTTCGGGCAAACAATCAGAGCAGAAGCTTCCCTAGCTACGAAAAGTGAAGTCCGGCTTCGGTAAGTGTCCGTAGCGTCTGGACAAGCTTAGTTAGGTGGGTTATGTCTGCTAGCCTTGGCTGGTGGCTTTGTGGTGCTGAAGGATTGGTTGTCCTACCGAGGTATCATGGCATACAGGGTCTACACCAACCCGGTGCTAGGCTGAGTCTGGGTCTTCAGATTCAATACGCCCGAAATCGACGAGCCTTCACGGGCTGGGCGTATGTTGTGGGTTCAGCAACGGACAGAATGTAATTGCCGGTTGCAGTTGTCCAGAATTGTAATATCATTGCTTCTATTGTTCATTGGCGATTTGAATTCACCCTACCTTTTACGTTGTAAATGAAGGCAAAATAAGGAGGCAGCTGTATTTTGCTAAAATTTAGTAAGGAGCGCTTTGTTGAACGCCTTGGTGACCGTCTCGGGTTCAATAGATTCCCACTCCTTGATAGCTCGCTTGATCGTCTCGAGACGCTTTTTTTTAGCGGTCTTCATTGCTCGTTTCTCTCCAGGTTTTAGTGGCGGCGGCCGTTCGCGCATCCACAGCTTCTTAAGTTTGACTTTTAACGGCCCCATAACACCAACATCCAATGGCTGGCATACTGAAGTTGAGTTATTAGGTAGCGGCTGGAGAATGGTGAGCATCTCATCAGCAACAAACCTCTCTGACTCCTCAGACACATGGCAATCGAGGTTGTCAACTAGCAGAACGGAAGGCTCGGAGATGTGCCAATACAGTAAGGAGCGCAGGTAAAACATCCACACACGACCATCCATCCAGGCCTTCTTTTGTACTTATAAACATGACCTGCATCCAAGCATTTGCAATTACAGTTAGAATTGCGACCATAGTAAGTGTAGGCATGCATATAGACGCACCTTTTGGGTAGGTTTGCAGCTCGTTCTGCTCGATAATACCACCCAGTTCTCCACGGACAATGAACAGGAGTGGCAATTTTCTACCGTCCGCACAAATAGTGCAGACAGCGGTCAGCCTACCTGAGTGCTTCCGCTCGGCTGTGATCGACGCTGGTTTCCCTCTCTCCGAGAGCATAGTAGAAGGAGGCGTGTCAAAATAAATCCCCGTTTCGTCGGTATTGAAGATAGAGCTAGCGTCAAGTTCGCTGTATGTGTTCTTAAACGCCTTCGCGAACTCGTCCCAGACTGCAATAAGGTCGGGTGGCTTCTCCTGTACAGCACAGCAGCACATTTGACAGTTTGATGGTATCATTAGAACAGTTAAATATCATAAAATACACTTCAATAGCAAAAACTACGTTTTAAGAGCATGTTACCTTCAGTCCACTTGGCGTTCGCTGCACCAACCCGTGGCGATACGCGAAGCGCCGGCGTAGCTGGAGCAGAGACTCATACGCTGTGGCCGTGTCCTTCTTCCCCTGTAGGTACCCTCGAGCCACTCAGAATACTGGTCGCCATGGTCTTGGCCGTGAGCACCTCGCTATCGCGACGAGTATCCTTCATGAATGTTACTAGCTCGATACCAAAGGGAACCAGCTCACGCCGCCCTGGCGCACGGGACGGCGTTTTCTCGCTTCCTGTGAAGCCGAAAATGGTCTCAGCAGACTTACGCTAGTCGTTGAGCGTCTACCGTGGGATTCCTTGTGCCCTGGATGCCTCTCGCTCACTCATACCTTCTATTACCCGCAATCCAACCCACTTCTCCTTGATGCTATAATGCTTTCGGCGCTGCTTTGCCTGCGTCGTTCCTGCGCTGATTAGCGCGTCGATTGCCGCAAGGAATGCCCCTGTCGTGCTTGCCTCATCCAGAGGCTCCTCGGTGCTGCTGGCTGCCTCCATTTTACCGACTGTCAGCCACCGATTTAGTTTTCAGTCCTATTTGGTGATTCGTCAAATTGATAATTAAAGGAAAGCCGATTGGTTGATTTAGAGGACGCGCGAAGTGTCTATGCTCTTAATGAACTGGCAGTTAGCTTGGCGGCAGTTGGATTCTATCCGTTGCTGTAGAGAAAAACTGGCGTATTCCAACACGACAATAGGAGTTAGTGCAAGAGCGCTAGGACTGATTTCCTGTTCACGGAGTTACGCGCCGGGCGTTAGAGCGCTTTCAGCTTATGCTCGAAACATCAGAGTTTGTCCAGCCAGTACGAATCAGCGAAGAAGCTGCTGCCGAGCCGCCTGCTTCTCATGCCCCATGTGTGTACCCAGCAGCAGACGATGGGCACGAGTACACTTATCGACGCTTTTTGGGTCAGCGCTTTCACGATGGGGAAACCCAGGTTCTTGCGCAATGGGAGCCAACCTGGAAGCCGGTCCATAACATGGGCGTATTCGACCTGCGAGCGTTTCATGATCAACATTGCGGAGAACGGCTGCGTCGTCGAGCGAGCTTATGTCAATATGGGGGTTCAGACAACTTTCGTAAATACCAAATATACAAGAATTTGGAGCGTTCTTTGAATGCTGTAGAGGTAAATGTTTCATGTGTGGTCACACACTCAATGGTTTCGCCGCCCGCACACACATTTACTAAGGTAAGTCACGTTTCGAGATACAAATGTAGTTATACACCCTTGTACGGCATCGTCACCCTTATCACACATGTCCTAGTGTAACTATTAGATGCAATACAATCGACATTCCTCTGATCAAAGTATTTGTTGCTGTACCGACAGCAGTGCCGACACTTCCTTATTCTAGTCTACATGCTAAAAGCGTCACACGTCTGCACTATAATCTTGAGAAGCGCGGAGGGCTACAGAAGATCCATGAACATACGAAATCGGATGATCTGAGCCCAAAATCCAAACAAAACCTATGCAGACAACGACGGATAAAACCGGCAACACAAAAGCCGGCATTTACAGAGTCGGGACTTGTGCTGCCCATAGTAACATCGATTTTTGATTTTGTCCAATCATATTTTTATTTATAGAATAAATGGCCCAATAGCTACACATAATTTATTGAATGGCTCTCGCAAAACCACGCCAACCAGCGCCTAATTCTCCTTCGCAAATTGGGCGCGAATCTCACTTTCCAGTTCGCGCCAGGATGACCAGGCCCAAGCAGAGGAGCTACACCGTGCGCACAAAGTGCGACGCTGTACGCCCGATCGAAGAAATCGGGGTAGAAGAGGTGGCCCATGAGCTGCTGTGTGCTCGTGGCACAGTCCACGGCTGGTGGAAGCAAGCTGACAAGCTGCTGAGCTTAACCGGCCACGCCACCTCCAAGACGCTCAAGGGGCAGGGGCGCAAAGAGCTGATTCTGAACGTCCCTGCCATCGTCACGTACGTGAAGGACACACGTCGCGACGAAAAGGTATGCTGCATCTTTCAAAACTTCGATTTTCAAGCTAAAACTCACGTTTTCACTATGAATTTGTATTTTTAGCCGCTGGCTACTCGAGGGATGATGGAGTACATGTGGCAGATTGAGGCCGACTGGGTCGAGACCTACATGGAAGGCAGGAAGGGCGGACTGCTTGCACTTCAGCGCCTGTGCGAGCGCATCGCTAATCGGTAATTTTCTTTACCTGCGATAAATACTATAAAATCGTGTTAATTGTGTTTTTATTGTGTTTGTTATTGTGTTTAGGCATGGGTTTTCTTCCCAAAAGCCACAAGCTGCGAAAAAGAGCACCGCCGACCTCGAGCAGACCCGGGCTGAGTTTGCACTCGACTTTTGGACGATGTATGCCGCATACGGACCGACCGACATGTACAATGTCGATGAGACCGCCGTCAACTTGACATGCCGCCGTCGCGTATTTGAACACTTTCAAGCATGCTGGACGGATGACAGCAGTGCTGACGGTATTTTTTCCTTCTTATTGTGTTTTTGTATTTATTGGCTGACTAACTCATATTTTTTGTTGTAATTTTCAGGTAAAAAGCTGTCAATACTGTTCATTGTGCTTGGCAAGCGCGGAGGTCGGATCAAAGCCAGCGAGTTCAGCGACTATCCGGAAGGGCACTACTACGCGGTCCAGGAAAGTGCCTGGATGGATGCTGTAGGCTGGTAGATTTACGTAGAGAAGCTGCTGAAGTACGAAATAGATGGACCCGCTGTCCTCTTGCTCGATAACTTCGAGTGTCATGTGTCGGATGAGGGACAGCGGGTCGTTGCTGAAGCTGCCAACGCTACAGTTGTCCCATTATCGGCCAACAGTACGGCAGTTTGCCAGCCGCTGGATGTTGGAGTGATGGGACCATTGAAGGCCAAACTTCGGACCAATTGGTCCGGAATCACCGGGTGCACTGCCAAGCAGAAGCGCATCCGGGCGATTCAGGCTACAATTGCGGCATGGGGTGATATCTCAGAGGCGACGGCTTCGAGAAAGCTATTCCGTAGTACCCCGAGATGACTGTTTGAATAAAAGCATCGCATTTGCATGTATTTTGCAAAACATAAGATTTTGTTTACTGTATGATGCAGCAAATTTCTTTTTTTCCGCCAATAATATCCTTGTGTCGGCTTTTGTGTCAGATGGCTTCACTATGGTGGATGTTATTCAGTGATGCCAGTTTTATCCGTCGTTGTCTGTAGTTAGCATCATAATATGATAGATATTATCTACTGTATTACACAACCAAGCCAAACTAGCTCACGCATCATGCTTACGGACGACGTAGAGAGGGGTACCCCCGCGACTGCAGCAACACCAACTGGAGACGGAGACGGAGCCAAAACGGCATTTTCGAGAATAACTGGCTGGAGTCGCGATGAGCTCAGGATTATTGATCCTGTACCGCATGACGAGTACAATGTCAAACGCTTTTGATTGGCCGTTTGCGTTTGTATGGATTGGCTAATTCTCGGCGTATGCCTTTGATGAAATTGTGTAGGTGGGGACCTTTTCTCAGAAGTTGTTCAATGGAACAGTGGCTAGTGCTCTGCATATAGCAAAATTCCCGAAATTGGATGGTGTTCTATTTGACCTTAGGCGTGAGCAAGCGTCAGCGATGTTAAAGCTTTGCCCTGATAGTCACAAATATTTGATTTGGCCGCCATACTTCGATAGCTTGATATAGATGTCGCTCTCGTCTTGCAGAGCAATACGCTTTTGAGCTGTCTGGGCGTGCAGTCACCTCTGCAACCATGACAAGACCCCCCCCCCCCTTCAAAATATAGCTCATCCTTCCTCTAAGTCGAACATTAACTTGTGACGCCATCAACTACAAACTTCCGAGTGGGTCGTCAAACTTAAGCATCTAAAGCAGCATTCAGCACGCGTGGTAACGACCCACTAACGACTTGAATGGATAGGTTGGCCGCGTCGCCATGCCGCTACGATGCTGGTGCCAACTGTGATGTTGGGGGATGTATCACGACACAAAGTTGCTGCTGTTTTCAGAAACGCAACACAAGCCTTTCTGCAATCTAAAGTAAAATACAATACCACAGCCAAACCACACAGGTCCTAGCAGTCCCAGCATGAAGATATACGATCCACAGCGCAGGTGATTGAATGAAAGCCTTGATGCCTCAGTTTATTTGCATTAACCTAAAGACACAACGCTGTAGCACACCCAAAATACAAACGTACTTTAGATGGGATCAGCGATGGCAATATAAGGCGAAGACACAAACAGCGAAGAAGAAACTTACCCATACAGGTGCAACATCTGCCAAGCTTGACGGCATTGGCTGCTAACGCCGGCAAACAAAAACAACAGCAAAAAACATTTGTAGTGCCATTTGGAGGAAGAACAAGGAGCATGCGGCCGTAACATACTACGTCAGAGAGGTTGACAGTTGGTAAAAACAGACTGGGGTTGCTAAATGCAACAGTGGCCGCGTACAGGAGCGAACAGCACACGAGGATGACTCCGTTTGCGGTGTTTCGGTCGAGTATATTTGTGTGGGCTGTAAGCGACACTTCGTAGATGGGGTAAAGTCCTTTTTAGCTTGTGATAGTAGGGTGAGGGGACAAAATCCTCCCCGAGGGCTTAGAAATAGGCGCTCAACTAACTATGATTTGAAGTAAACGGTTCAATACAAGTCTTCAAATCAAGAGCAAATTTGCTACAAACCACAATATCGGTGGTGTGCTTGGTCATTTTGCTTATCAAGACTTAAGAAGGCGTATTGTTTCTGGGATACTGGTAGCGATATATCGGACGATGCTGTCCAAAGAGCGTTTAACACCGATGTTGATTGTTTTGGCAGTTTTAGATGCAAGAGTATTGGCAAAAGTACGTATATTGTTCGCTTCACAAATTCTGTCTGTTGAATTGAGACTGCAAATCAATCATAAGTCAACAGCTTTAGGATGATGAGCAGAAAAGCAAGGCAGTACCCAACACAAATTAAAACCATTTAGAAATCTTTGCACTAGTGATACACGCCGTGGAGTATACTTTTATGGCTGGCTGTCAGCGAAGCTCCAGCGTCACGAGGAGGAAGACAGTGAAGAAACAGGGTTCCAATGACTCTGGGTGTGTGGATTGATTGGGTAATTAGGTCCTAACCCTATTATCATTTTTTTAAATTGGAATCAAATCTATTATGAGTTGCAATGTGCGTTGACTAGACCGCAAGAAAGGATTGGTTCACATTCTAACAACTACGCGACAGCGCCTCAGACATACCTGTGCTAACAGCGTTATCTCACTTTCGATTTTTCAAGCTAAACGCAAGCTCTCCTAAGTCACCACTCGTATCCACGCCGAGCCGTCAAGCCACAACTCCATGTCACCTCACGCAGAGTGTCCTCCGGCTGTCTCAAACCAAGTGACTGCGCTGTTCACCCCGACCGAAAGGTTGACCCTGTCTGGGATCAAATGGATGTTTGATCCAGAAGGTTGCGTCTGATGAAAAAAGCACAAGCAGATGCTTCAGACTACTGATCTTAACCATGCAGAGCGGATCAAATATCATCTCGCCAAGCGCTGTGCTTGATTACGGACGCCTTCACCCACGTATGGAGAGTACACTTTTTTCTTGAGTACGTTTGCAGTAGCACTCAAGTCCACGGCCCCGAGTTTGTTTTTTTACTGCTGACGTCGAACGTGTTTATCACCACGTACGACAACGTGGAGGTGGGGGCTGTCGTGGCAGACAATATCGGTGCCAACCAGACCACCTGGAAAGCCTTACAGAAGGAATTCCTGTAACTTTGCATCCATGGTTACGTGTGTCACGGCCTGAACCTGCTTGTAAAAGACATGGTTAAGATGATCAAGTGGATGTCCTCTTCAACAAGCATCACAAGATGGATGTGGGTGGGTTTGTCAACATATCACAAGAGAAGGGGCTTCGAGTTTAGTCCAGCCATTCGACACAAGACGGGGGACTTTGTTGACTTGCTTCAAGACAATCATAGCAACAGATGCAGAGGCTATTCCACCAGCAACCTGCAGCCAAGTGGTAGTTTATCACTGACAGTGCTTTTGTCGCTGATATATGGAGGCCGTCGTTGCTAGAAGGCGAACCCGTAGCCAAATTTCACGACTTCAGGTGCCAGGATAACATCGTCGAGCAGGCGATTGTCTAAAACATCAGTCTAAACAAATAGTGTCTCTTGATACATCAGTTTTGTAACGGTACCTACCTCCTGATACATGGAGTGTATCGCTCGACATGCGAAATACGGCAGTTAGGTTAGCATAGTCACTTGAAGTTAGCTGCTTGCGTCACAGTAGTTGCAGACGTAGTAGTGGTCCGGAGCAGTGACGAAAAAGAAGCGACAAAGATCGCGGTTGGCAACAGATGTCATGGTCGAAGGTGCTCGGGTTGGAGTGGAATTGGGAATGAAAGATGGAGCGCACGGCGGCCATTTTTGTTGTTGTTGCTTTGAACAGGGCAGCAAGGCTTCTGCGGCATCTATGAACCACACAAAAAGGATAACTGTGATCAGTTCATCGAGCCGAACCAGCAAATACAGATGTAATTCGTCGATAAAAATAACATTTTTTGTTAACTACTTTTAGCTCTGAAGGTTCAAGAAAACCCGACCGTAAAACGCAATTTTTCGGGCGAGGATCAAATTTAAATTTCCCGGTTATTGCCAATACCGTAATCTATGTGTTAAGTGTCCGCCTTTGTTAAGTGTCACCCCTCATATTGGCCAATTGGATTGATCCTGAAGCCTTACCAGGTTAGGATTTGCTCCGATATGTTAAGTGTCACCCCAGTCGAGAACACCCCAGCAGCAGTCCATAAACCTCAGCCAACCCCAGCAGCAGGGTGGAGATGCACAGAGGAGGACGGAAGCCAAACTAGCACACTACTAGGATGAAGTTTGTTGCTAACACGAATACATTTGTATCTGATTCTGCACGTTGAACTTATCCTGATCTTGGGGTTGCATGCACGCTGGGGGTGAGACTTGACACCTAGATTACGGTACTGGCAAGCGTTGATATTTACGGAAAGACCTAAGCGAACCTTTTAAAATCAAGGTGCTCCCAGGATTAACTCTCTATCACACGCAATTCCTTCGGTTCAAGCGTTTTTCTCTATCACATGCAAATTCCTTCGATTCAAACGTTTCGATGAAATTTCGTCCGATTTCATCTCCACACTGTAATCTTAGTGATTTCAATGTGACGATGAAGGAGAAGGAGTACACCTCTCAGCGCCACTGTCCGTCCTTGTCTTCGTTCATTAATGTCGCCTCTCCTCCTGCACAGTATGCCATCGAGCCAACGCATCTTGTCATCCCGCCGAGAACGTGCAGTGAACATCTCAGGTCATCATTAGGTGCTCCTCCGAGGGATCGCTAGAAAGAAAGATGTATATTATGCCATGTGGCACACACTAGATGTAGCCATTCCATAGTCTCGCCGGGCGGCGGCATCAGCTTGATCCAGCGCAGGGACCGCCAAGCAGGGTGCCTTGCCACCTTGTCTCGGGACATACCGTAATCTTTGTGTGCAAACGGACGATACGGAAAGCTTTTAGCAACCAATACAATGTGTTTATTTCATGAATGATGTTGTTTTATTGGTTAAAATCAATCCGTCACAAAAATAAATAATATTTGTGATTGTTTTATGACTGTCCGTTTGCACATAAAATTTACTGTATTTTATAATAAAAAAATTAAATGTCAAGAATACTGCATGCCAATATGGATATAGTCTAGAGCAAACTGTTAAGTTCCGCACTCCATGGGGTCGCTGCGAATAGCCACCACGACGGTGAGCGCACAATGGCTAGTCATCTTGTTCACCAAACGCAGATCCAGACAGGGCATACTGTGTTCAGCTGCCCTTTCCAGAAGTAGCGTAGCTGGATCTTTTGGTTATACGGCACGTTGATCATCTGGCCGTTGCTAAGAGCGAGATATGCCTTGACACGCGATTCAAAACGCTGAAGCAACCTGCATTACGTAACATGTATTTACATTGTTAGTTCAAACGTGTTTTTTCTCTAATTTCCGTTTTACATAACCTCAGTATGATTGCACATCGGCGAGTACGGGCCCAATCGAAGCAATACCAGGTTATTCCTGCCGCGAACAAGTCTCTCCGTCTAGCTGTAGGCAGGCGTATTGTCCAAGAAAATCACAAAGGACTCGCCCGCGAAGTTGGTGCGGTAGGCGTCGTGACACTTGAAAACATCATAAATGGCTTCCACAAGCTCAGCACTAACCTCGAGTTTAATACTCCCGCGTAGTGTACCAAACCAATCTCGGGAGATATTGCACATTGAAGTTGTAGGTTTGCACCCTTAGAGAGGGGGGGGGTCCGCAGCTCGCAGTTCGATAGAGGCCAGACCTTGCGACCATGTACAATAGAGATTGTAATTGGTCTCATCGTAGTAAATGATGAAGGCATTTTCTGGCTCATGCTTGAGCAGGGCTTCGACAAAACCTCTCCACTTCTCGATGTTCTCCTCATTATTACACGTTTTCAGGCTCAACGCAAACTTGTTTAAATCGACACATATATTAGTACAGTACATACAAAGCCAACATGCCGCCTTAAGCCATTTTACCTGCTTCACAGTGTAAATCTTGTCGCACAATTCTTACAGATTAACGAAGTGCTTCGGAAATCACCAAATCAAACTGAAACATATGACGCAATTGTGATATCGTGTTCTGGTAGTTGTATTCGAGGTACTCCACCAGCGCCTCCACCGTCGCCGGTGGGCACTTCATGCTTGTAGCTCGCGCCCCACCTCTCTTCTTCACGTTGAGTGTCCCGCGGTTGACGATGTTGTGGGCTGCAGTAGGTAGGATGCCATCGCAGTCAGCAACTAGCATCCAGTCTCTCCCGTCTCTGTCGGCATCAAGGACGCGCGTGCGGGCACCCAGACTGTGCTTCAGGTCTTTTGACATGCTGTCGTGGAGGTGAGTTTGCTTCTGGCTAGTGGCCACCAATTTGCACTGTACTAAATCCACATTGGTCTGAATCCCAATTTCTGTTTTTTAAATTTCTGCTTTACTTACATCACTCCATGTTGCTTTACACTACTGCCCCTTGGGCTGGCAAAGGTGTAGAGATAGCTTCGGCATCGGGGATAACATGGTGAAGCTCGTCGTGCTGTGCAAAATCGACTGGGTGAGGTTTGCTCATAGCTTTACTCAACGCCATTCAGGTGGGCAAACTTTACTCAAAATCTTTGTGTGCGTAGACTTTTGAACAATTTGCTTGAGTTTTACTCAACTGCCAAAATTAACAATGTGAATGCAATTTTTCTGACTTCCCAGTGAAAGAAGCCGCTTCGGTCAAAATATTTGACAAATATTGATACTATTTCTTGACTAGAAGTCAAATAATGGTCACATTTTAGGTGTTTGGAGACCATAATTTGACTTCTAATCAAGAAATAGTGTCATTATTTGTCAAATATTTGACGGAAGCGGCTGTTGCGAACTTCTTTCATCAGAAGGGAAGGAGCAACAGCGGTCATGCAGCGCTGTGCGACAACGCTGCTAGTGCTGGCGTTAGCTGTGTACAATGCATCCTCTGAAGTGAAGGTGTGCTCGCTGCCCGCCAGCGCGTTATACATCGTGGACGGCAGCACGCTCGTGGCGTGCGCTGCCAGCGGATCTTCAAAACTCTTGGACTGGTGCCGGACTGCGTGCAGCTGCAGGCGACTCGAGAACGACCAGAACGTCTACGGCGTATGTCTGAACAGCAGTTGGGCTTTCGACTGCGGCGCTGCAGAGGATGCTACGCACTGCGCACAAGGTACGGGGCCAGAGCGAGCCGTTGGCAGTTTTTATTTTTGCAGCGTACTCGCGGTGCTGAGCTTGATGCTTACTTTGCTGTTATCAGCCTCCTTGTCGTCGTATTTAGGAGAAAGGCCAACGTCGGCAAGTACTGCAGTCATTGCGAGAGAGCTGGCAAGCGACGATAGCAGCAGTGGGGGTGGATTCATGGCGTGGCAGTGGGCGCTCATCGGATTGGCGATAGCGTTCGTGGTGGGGCTGCTGATCTTCTTCTTCAATTGGTTCAAGCATCGCCCACAGCGTGGTGACAATCGTAGGGAGGTGGTGCAGTCACTGGAGCTCAGTCGCTCACAGCCTAAGGACGACATCAACATGCTGCCTATTGCGCTTCGTGAGAGCCAGGCGCACACCGCAACGAGCAACCGCGAGAGTGCAGCCAGGAGCACCACCCGTACGCATGATACGAACCCGTCCCAGATCTCAGGCTTTTCAGGTGGAAGCTATCACACGTACGCTGGCAACCCAATGAGCAGCACGTTGACGGACACCGAAATTGTGGCGCAGCATCAGGAGCGCGCATTTTCTCCCATCAGCGCCTCCGCTCATTCTGTGGGCTCATCGGACTACTCTCAAGGCGTAGACACCAGTACGACGCCAAACACTGCGTTACTGGGGCGGACCCGTGCACAGGAAGACAGCGGTGACTCTGACAATCAAGCATACCCGTCTCTTGGCAGCTATTCTATCTCGAGTGGCATGGACTCGTTCTCCAGCGAACTGTCCGTTGAGGGCTCAGACACGGAGACCGATGAGAGCGCTCTATACCCGCGCAAGAAGTCTATTGAATTTTAAGGATAAATGGACTGCAAACTATTTAGGACTCAATTTTGGAGAGCAGTTGCAGGGCCTTCATCTTATCTCCACTTCAATGTGCTAAATATGTGCTATGTATCTCTTACCCGTCAACAAGTGTTGGATGCAGATAATTTTGGCTGCCTCGAGCTTTTCTTAGCGAGCTAAAGATGGTGCCACCACCTCCTTTTGCATCACTTGTACTTGACTGGCATTAGTTGGGACGGTTGATTTGCTCGTTGGGAGCAGTAGAGCCGCTGCACGGTATCAATCTTCTATTTGCTCTCCAAAGCTCGGTTCACTGTTCACCTGTCGACTTCCAGTCCCGCTTCCAGCCTCACCTGCCAACCATGGAGTCACGTATGTCCGGAACGGGCGGCATGAAGAACATGAAGATCTCGATGGAGAGTGAGAGGATGTTCGCCGATATCGAAGATGAAATGCAGGCCCAGTCTCCTTCAAGGGATATGCGTCGTTCGTCGTCGCGTATCATGTCACCCAGCAATTCCAGCACGTCTGTCTCCAACGGCAGTCGCGTGAGTGTCAAGGAGCAGCTGTATTCACTCGAGTGCAAGGTGCAGTCGCACGAAGATACGATCCAGAAGCTTATGTCGATTCACCAGGCGGACAAGACACTACTGTTGACCAAGATTGAGGAAATCACGGACCGCACGAGCGAGGAGCTCCACAAGCTTCGCGTCGACTACCAGAAGAAGCTCAACACCGCTAGTGAGGAGATCGAGAGACTCAACAAGTGTCTGAATGTCCAACGTGGTCACATCACCACGCTGCAGGAGCAATGCCAGTCCTTGCACAAGCATGTCGTTCAGGTGGACGATGATGTCACCAAGCTCGCCACTGAGGTGCTAGGAGAATAACTTCGCGAGCCAGGCTCGAGGTGTACGGCATAGCTAAACCCTTTGCACCTGCAGCAAATAACTAACAATATATTGAGATTGAACGCCAACAGAAGCTCATTCTGAGTCCATAAGCTGAAGAAGAGCACGCATCATTTCTGGTGAGATATCCGACTCCTTAGCGACGTTGACTCGAGATACGCGAGGGTCCGAAAGTAAGTCACCAAGCCGGTGGCGAGTAGATTGTGTAGCGAAAAAGGCCTCCTCGACGATGGCGATGAAAATGTTCAGGACCACGTACATGAACAACGAGATGAACGAGTACAAGTACACTTTTCCCGATACGATGAAGTGGTGGAGCTCCATCGCGTCAAACGTGTCCATAATAATGTCCCCATTCATGAGCGAGAACAGAGTAATCATTGAAGCACTCAACGTGCCGAACTCCTCGATCTTGTTTCCGAAGTAGATTGTCCCGAAGAGAGCATATCCAACGAAGATCGGAGATACACCTAACAAAAACTGCAGCACACGTGGTGTTCCCCACTTGAGTGTCAACACGATCGAATAAATATGCTGGTTGTGCTCCAGGTATCCGACGAGGCAACTCCAGAGGAGTAGCAATGCAGTCGCATGAAGTAATCGATGCCAAAAACGAATCGGCATGTGGGCTTCTAGGAAAAGTAAACTCCACATGGTGCTCGCAAGTAATAGCACCAGTGAGGCAAACACCAGCAGCTGTCTGTAACGTAGCAATTCAAAAATAATTAGCTACAGCACTGCAGGGCGTATAGGTGAGGTGATCACACGTACAAGCTGTTGAGAAGTTTGAGCTTGAGCGTAAATGGAATTTCAGTCCATGATCTTAAAGATTCGCGTTGCCTGTCATAATGCTGCGACCGGTCGTCATCATTCTCAGTAGCGACATCGTGAAGCCCTTTGTCCTGCTCTTCTCGACTGTCCTTGGCATGATCCTGTAGTAAGCCCCTGGCTAGTGTCATTCTACAAGTACGAGACACAACGCAATTAGACTAATTGACATGCGAAATACGCACCCTCTATCAGGCAACATACACGTGGAAGGATCGACGCAGAGCCTTGAGACTGAGAGCCATGTACAAGACCGAAGTCACCGCAACAACCACATGCATCCACACAAAGCTCTCTTTGGCTGTAGCCCAGAATGGACGTGGGTGTGTGCTTGCGCAGCGCGATACTTCACAGTCCTCCAGCTGAACGTGAATTTGAGCGCTCTCGATGACTTGAAAACCAACATTCACTTGCCACTCGAAACACTCCTCGTAGAAATTTCCAAACTGGTGATCACGCAGTGGAAACGAAAACTTGACGGCATGTAGAGACCGAAACAAATGCTTTTTCTGCCACAAAGTCATTTTCGGGTCAAAGGGCCCCACACTCTCGTCGTCCTGCGAGATGAGGTATTCACGCGTTTCCAACTCGCCATGAGGTAGCACACGACCGACTTTCAGCTTGAGTGGCTGGATTTCGCCCGAATAGGTGTGCAGGTACTCGTAATTGGCAACGGAGGCGTTGCCTATGGAGAAATAGGAGTCTCGCAGATAGTGCACCGCCGCCATCGTGCGGTTGATCGTGTAGAAATCCCGTTGGAACCGTGGTCTACTCGGCAGATTTTAATACAAAAAAACACTGAGTATTGCAAAACAAATAGTACAACAGCCGTGCAGTTAGTACACAGGGATACGCACACGACACCGATGTCCGCGGCAGGTGGTAGGAAGAAGAACGCCCTGCTCGCCCATATCAACTCAACACGCCAATTAGTTCCCTACACCTCAGCCAGACAGAGCAGCCAGACCCACCAGTTGCGGTGTGAAGCGCGCATGTAGGCGGCGTTCTGCGCGTCAAAGAGCTGCATCTGCGCGAAGGTGAGCAGCACCAGCGCCACATGCAGCGTCAGCTTGTACGGGAAGCGGTCGTGTGTGGCCCACTTCTCCCAGGGCGACAGCACCAGTCGCTCCACTGCGCCCATTGACGACGCCTGCTTTCGTAGTGCATGCGTCGTAGTGTTCTTCGCCTCCTCCTCCTCCTCCTCATCATCGTTGTTGTTGTCGCCGGGTGGCAGCAGCCCGCGCCGCAGCTCTGCCTCGTCGGATGCGTCTTCCATGAACTTCACTTTGGAAATCTGAAATGCAGCTCTTTATTTTTCGGAAAATTAGAAAACCTACCAACTCTCATGAAGCATGAGTTTCGGTAGTTGACAGGTCGTCTGAGAGAAAAGGAGCACTGCTCGAGTGATTGCTTGGCAGGAGCAAGCAGCAGGAGCAACGGAAATGCCGCGCGAGATCATGGATTCGCTAGGAGCTGGTAGGTGGACGCTGGCGACAGCAGTTGTAGCGGTAGCGACGCTGCAGACAGCGTGGATGCCAGTGCGCGCGTTGAAAACCCCACATGGGATTGGAGAGGGCAACACCAAGGGGGACGTGGGCGAGGATGAGCCGGCCGACGCGCTGGGCGAGGAGGTGGTAGGCGGCGAGCTGGCGTTTGCTGCGCCGACGTCTGCAGACACAATTGACAAGCAGGAGGACCCGGACGCGGAGGCTCTAGTGCTGGTGACTGACAGCCCCACAACTGCGCCTGTCACACCACAAATGGCGGCGAACGGGAATGAAGGGGAGGAAGCGGACAATATTGCGAGAATCCCGGTGGAAGAGCCGGTGGTTAATTTAGCCAACGCGACTAGGGAAAACGGGAAAGAAGACATTCCTGTGCCTAAGCAGATGACGAAGCCTTCGACCACGGAGCCACCAACGACAGAGACGCCGACGAAGCCGCTGCCTCAGACCACAAACCCTGCTACGACAGTGGAGGCCACAGCCAAACCATCTCTACGCACACAGGACCCTGCAGTTATCTCCGACGCTGTAACGAACGATGCCGCGGGAATGCAGGCACCCGGGTATATGAATCAGGGCAGCAATCCGCTTGTATTGATAGCGCTGGCAGTCATATGCTGCATTTTCCTGCTCGTCTGGGGACGTAAGAGGCGTTCAAGTGCATCCTCTAGCTCAGGTACATCGGGTGGTGCAAGTCCCAAGGGGCCCAAGGTGCAGTACACGCAAGTGCCAGATGAACAACCGTTTAGCCGCCAGGATGACGACGATGAGTACTGCGACGATTATGAGGAGGATACTTTCGCCAATGATCGGGACAATTGGGATGACTGGGAAGGTAACTCCACGCAGACACAGGCCTCCCAGCTGAACCCATTTGCTGCGGCACTCAGTGTTCCGCGCCCGACGACACCACGCCAAAGCAATCCCAGTCCTTTCAAGCTCACCCAGCCCCTGCCTCCTCCACCACAGCAGCACGTACAGCTTCAGGAAAGTGCTATCGCGGGTAAAGGTGACTTGCTACCTTCAAGTGTCGAATCCAACAGCTCTAGTGACTCATTCGAGGTCGTGACAGATGAGGCACACGCACCGCCAACTAGCAGCCGCGGTGCCACTGCTGACGCGGAGAAGGAAAGTGAGAGTGTCGACGACCTGTTCAGCGTACGTATTGCTTGAAATATTGTATTGCCTTGTGGACATCTTGTACTGACGTGTAAATATCTGCTTGCAGCAATTTGGCATGGTGCCGACATTCAAGAAGAGTGCGGTAGTCCCGCCCCCGCCTGCAGCTACTAGCGCGGCTCCTGTTTCCCAATCTGCAACGGCAGCAGCGTCATCTTCTATGTCATCGCTGCCTACTGCTGCCGAGGCGTCGGCATTGTTCGCAGCCGAGATGGATGATGACCTTACTGTTGGGGGCGAGGCCGATGAATGGGGTGAGGATGATGAGTGGGTGAAGGGTATTTGATCACCACGCCATCGATGACAGTGCGGAACAGCATAAACGACAACGCACATATATTTCAAAGCATTTTGTTGATCTACATGTACATGGGACACAAATTGTCTACAGTGGGGCGAATGGAGCTGCCACATTATACTTGCCGCAATGCTGCTGGACCAGATTGGCTATTGCGACCCACTGGAGTGCCATCGCTCATTTCATACGACCCACCAGATACAGGAGTGTTCGCGCCACCTTGATGTTGCTGGAGCAGGGCCAGCTCGCTAGTCGCAGCCTTACTAGGCTCAAGACTTAGTCCTCGCAGCCGCGTTGCGTCGTCAATGTCTAGCCCGCCACCACTTGTGGTGCTCTCGCGGCGTGCATATCCCGGGATGAGCTCTGGTGGGCCCTCCCAAAGCTTGTTTAAAATTCCACGTCGCCACCCAACGATTGCCAATACACCTAGTGTACAGGGCACCAGGTACATTAGCGCTGGTTGGCCACTGCCGGTGGCCACGACGGCGGTATTTGCTAGGAGTAGACCAATGGTGTAACCCCACATGAGCAGGCAGAATAGCCCACGGCGGCATGGGTAGTGCTCCTTAGCACTGCCAAGCTCTGCTCCTGACATGTCCAGATCCCGGTTAATCCCAGTTGCTGCCGCTGAGGAACCGTTCAAGACATTGCATACCGGGCGTTGGCCAAACATCTTGCCATGAGGAGGTATTAGACGTCCAAATAGCTGACCCCGAGTAGCGTAGTCGTAACGCGCGCAGAACACCAGCAGCAAGCCAGGTAGTACGATGTCACCCAGACCCAGAAGCGAAGAACCTGCCCTCCAGTCCAACACCTTGGGGACTCGAAGTAAAATTGGCATCGATTCGGACCGACAGTGGTGCTTTGTGTCGGTCGGGTAGCGCAGGCAGTAGCCACTGGATACACCACCAGTGGCAGTGCTTTGTGCGCCACCAGTGGCCACCTTGATCATGACGCTCTCATTGAAAATGTATGGTGAAATGAAGACCATGAAGATGTCGTACATAAATACTAGCACCAGCAGCACCGTAGCTACCTTTAGGTTGGGTAGACGTGCAGTCCGCAAAAACACGAGGCAAAAGCAGACACCAAAAACATCCTGAAAGACCCAAGAATATGACTGGAAGCGCGTGAAAAACCAAAAGAGCGCGATTCCGAACGACAGTGCCAGCGCGAGCAAATCTCCCACGCTCCACGCTGCGGGCACCAGCATATCTTCCCATTGCCATAAGACATCACGCCACGGCAGCTTGTGCAAGAATTTTACCGGAAGGCGTCGCATGAGCGGCTCCCAAATAGTCTGGAAGGTGGCGGATATGGCACCAATACCGAAAAGAACCACCACCACAATCACCACATCGACGAAAAACAGCAACACGAGAAATCCCGAACCAAGCACCAAGAATGCCAGCGCATGCCAAGAATTCAGGTCAAGCTGCTCTTGCTCTGGGGCCTGCTCGTCGTGCTCCTCGTACGCCACTCGAGCTTGGGCTATAGCATCTGAAGAGGTGGCATCTGCAGCGATAAGTGCCGCCTTAAGCTGCGCCTTTGTGCGTTCATAAGTCGCACCCTTGTATGACCCTATAAGCACTGTCGCGCAGGCAACAATCCACAGAATAACCTGAGCAGGGTCTACGAGGGGCGGGTCTCGCTCATACACCGATATTAACAATTGGCCGTCGTCATCCTCACTTCCCGCCGTCAGCAGCTCCTTTAACGAGTCACCGTCGGCGATGGAGATCCGTACAACGACAATGTCGCTCACGTCACTCTTGCCTGTTACGATGTCTGTTGAGCCGAAGCCCATGAGATCTGGAATATCCCAGGCGCAGCAAACTTGCTTGTTGGCGCCACCTGAGGGTACGCACATGTGCGACGAGCACCTGCTGCTGCCCGTGCAGGAGCGGACATCCACGTCGTCTTCCCATGAAGCGGACGTGAAGTCAGCGATATCTGCATTCCAGTCTGCCTTGCCGGAGCCGCACGAACAGCTGTACTCCATTTGTTTCTCCTCCTCGGTGGCGTCCGCGACGCTGGAGCGGTTGTAGAGCTGCTCAAGCGTGTCCGTGACGATGAGAACGGCGGCCCCCAGCTCCTGAGCGTAAAAGGCCTTCTCTGCGAAGGTGCAGCGGCCGCGGTCCACCAGCAGCACGAAGGGCTCATCTGGCAGCCCGAGCAGCGTCGCGCTAGCGGAGCCCGATAGACTGGAGGAGGAGTTGTTGCTGCTGGCATTGAGCAGCTGCTCCTTGGACGCGCAGCCGTACCCGTCGCCCATGACAGTTGTGTTGTACACGAGCGGGTAGAAGGCGTGCCTCTCGCCGTCCTTAAGCTTCTGGGCCTCCAACAACGCGCCCCAGTCCTCCTCCGCGGCGCTGGAAGCGTAGAACACGGCCGCCGACTTCTTGACGTTCACGACGGCCGACAGGATCGAGTCCGCAGGGTTCCTGGCCGCGCAGGGCACCGCCGCCACGGCAGCCAGCGCCAGTAGCAGCAAAGTGCGCACGAGGAGCGCCATGAGAGACCGACTCTATGCAAGGTTTTCCCTAATAAGACTTTGGTGGGCACCTCAGTGAGCAGCAGTGCTCACAGCCCTGCGGTACACCCACGGCCGAACGACTGTTCTGAACATAGCAAGTCCGGCGTCGCACACGCTGACCTGATGAGGGTGTGTCACCCATATCCACTAACAAATACAGTTAAACCCGTACTAAATGATAAGTCCCGTGGCCCCAGCGGTATCATGTATAACAATAATATCAAGTTTCTCAGCATTTTGTCCTGGTGCTCGGTAGTTTTGAGTGCTCAAAGATGGTCCATGCTGTTTCGTGGTGTGCTATTGTGAGTTCTAGTCATTGGATCAAAACCGCTGAACGAATCCTCCAAATCGGCTAAATCAGTTGACTATGAGTACTATATAAGTATGAAATCGGACTTTTAAGTCAAAATGAAATGCCCAAAGCATATATTTTTGCTGTGGTTGATTGCAGTAAACAACTTGAGAATTGTAAAAGAGTGGTCCCACCAAGAGCAGCCAACCGGCCAACATCGGAAAGTTACAAGGAATTTACAACATTTCTGCTATTGCACTTTCACTCATACTGTCTGTTCAATAGCGCAGCTAGTTCAACTTCAAATTCTTATAGTTATCCTCAAATGCTAAAGCTACGATCGGCACACGAAAACGTTGTTTTAGGCTTGATTTACAAAAGGGAAAGCGCCAATATAAGAATCTGTTCAATAAGATGAAGACAAAACAACAGTCTGAACAAAGTTCGTTGATTTAGGATAAAACAACGAGTTAAGGTTGAATTCGAAAATAAATCAGCGAATTATGGCCTGGTTTAGACTCCCTCATGGGCCTTCGCACGTCGTGTGCGAGAAGGAAGAATTACTGAAGCAGACAACGATCACTGGTTACTTTTAGCTGGGTCTAACTTCGACTTTGACTATCGATTTTGATCCAAAACCATATCAAGTATGATATTTGACAGTTATCATTTTTACCCCATACATTTTACTAACTACCAAAGCGGTGGATCGATATCGTATCATGTACAACAGGATATCATGTTTCTCAATAACCATTTAGTACGGGTTTAGCTGTAAACGGTTTTTGATGCTTGGACATCGTCGACATCCGTTCACATAGAAACGAACGGCTGAGCTATTTCGAGAAGTACATATAGTTCCCGACTAAAGGTACGTGTCGGGTGTAGTATATGTAGTCTGCTTAGTACACTCGTCCAGTCGGGCACAATGGGCGTCTTGCTGCCCGTCGAATTTAATCACCTCTATTTACGTATATTTTCGGTATTCCTTTATTTTTCATAGCTCTGTTTTGTAGACGTGTTACCTCTTGGATTGAATATTCCTGTAAAATTTTAAGGACCACCCACAACAATGTACCGGCTCTATCACGGTCGTGGTGTGGTCCACGAGGGACGGTCGCTCCCGCAACGGCCGATGGCCATTTGAACGGAGCCCACAGCGCGCGGAGTGACCCGCATTCATTTCCGCACTCCTTCCTCGTCGACCACCGCACGATGGACCCGCACACCGTGAATGCGATGGGCATGCACGGCGGCATGTCGATGCCCATGGCCGGAGCGAACGGCTCCAATCCGCAGGCCATGACCATGGGTATCAACGGCGGCATGGCCATGAACGCCTACGGCGTCCCTCAGCAGCAGCAGATGATGATGAATATGGGCCAGATGAACATGGGATCCATGGCCATGAAGATGAACCCGAACGCCATGAACCCGGCCGCACCATCGGCGGCGGCCACCGGTCCGGGAATGCAGGCCACGGGTGCCCAGAGCGGCCTCGCCGGCACGGACTGGCGTATCCAGCTTACGCGCGAGCACCGCGCGAACCTCATCGCCAAGATGTACGAGCGGCAGATATTTCCTTGCTATACTATCGTTTCTTTGCTGACAGGTTGTAGTTGTTGTTGTTGTCTGTGCGATCGCTCTGTCTCCAGCTACAACGAGATGGTGCGCGTGTCCGCTGACCCCGTGCCCGGCATCAAGCTCTGGATGAACGTGTCATGGTACGAGCTGACGCTTTACAAGGAGTCGCGCACGCAGGAGGAATACATCAACAAGATCTTCACTCGCCTCAAGTCGTTGCGCGCGCAGCAGACGGACATGAACGCGGTCATGGCGGCGCAGACACTGCCCAATCAGGGCATGCTATCGAGACTGGACTTCTCCTACTATAACACGCTCAACCTGAATCAGCGCGCAGGTTCCTCCGGTGCGAATGGCGGCCAGGTTGGAGGTTTCCCAGGACACCAGCAGTTTGGTGGGCCGGCTGCCCACCCGGGTGCCCAGCAGCCTCAGCAGAGCAAATCGATGGCGGCGGGTACTGGAGGCATGCCCGCAAACCCTACGGCGCCTAACGGAGCGAGTACCACACCACGGGCGGAAAAGCCCGAGGGAGCGGGCATCCCCGGTGATGTGACGGCGGAGTACTGGCGACAGCACGCAGCGCTCAAGTCGAAGTATCATGATGATGTGGAGAAGGTGCACAGCGCGTTCAAGAAGTACGTGGATCACATGAAGGGCCATGACGAGACCGAGCAGAAGAAGAAGCTGCGGTATCTTCTCAGCTACGTGCAGCTGTGTGCGAGCATTCTGAACGAGAACAAAACGTCTCATGCGCCACGCAAAATCGAGGAGCTGGACAAGGTGTACAAGTACATCGTGAAGATTGTGAACCCGTATTTAAAGAAGCTGCGTACGGAGACGGACAAGCGCAGCTTCACTCCCAACGCTGGCAGCGTCAACCCTGCTGGTATGAATCCCTCGACGGCGACGAACCCCGCTGCTGGTGCTGCCACGACGTCGGTTAATACATCGAGTGGGCCCAATGGTGCAATGCTCATGCACCAGCAGTACCAAGCTCAGCCACAGCCGCAGCAAAACTTGTCGTTGCAGCAGAAGCAGCAGCAGTATCTAATGCAGCAGCGCGCTCAGCAGATGCAGCAGCAGCAACAGAGAATGCAGGTGCAAGCACGTCAGCAGCAGATGATGCAACAACAGCACATGATGCAGCAGCAGCAGAAGGGTCTGACCCAGCCGAATCAAGCTCAACTCCCCGTTCAGCAGGCCAACCAAGCGAATCTGCCGAAGCAACAGCAGAATGGCCAGCCTTCTGGTGCCCAGCAGACCCAGCAGACCCCGCCGCCGCTGCAGCAGCTAGCTCAGCAAGTCCAACGCGCTCAGCAAGCTCCGAATGGCCAGCAACAGCCTGCACAGTCCCAGCAGCCCGCTTCGCAGCAGCAACAACAAACCCAGCAGCAACATCAGCAGCAGCAGCAGTCTCATTCTCAGCAGCTTAAGACCCAGCCACAACAGCAGCAGGCTCCGCCATCGGCACCAACATCTCGTGCCGAGACCTCGTCTTTGAGCCTGGACGACTCGCTCTACGGAGGGATGGATAGCAGCGGTTTGTTGCAGATGCCGTCCAACCTGGGATCCTCAGGGTCCTCGTCGGGATTCATGAACTTCCCGAATGACCTCTCGCCCACAAATTTCTCGAGCATGGATCTGCTCGATATGGACGGCTTTATGGGCCAGGATGGGAACAGCTCTGGTTCTGGTGGCTCGGGACAGAACAACAGCAATAGTAGTGGTGGAAGCAACACAAACTCCGGCGACGGAGGTGACTCGGACCTCATGTTCATGGAAGCACTTTGAATCAAATAGCCCTAAGCGAGTATGCGTGTTAGTGTTTGCCCAATGCAGTTGCTCTTTGATACGATAACATTTTCACGCATGAGCATGCCGTTGAAGCGACGACATGGTGGCAGCCGCAGGGTTTACACTTTCCCCAGCCAGTTGATTTTTGTGCAAGGGGGAGGCTGGCGAGACTCGGCGCCTCGGCACTCGACATTGTCACCATTCAAGCAGGAGCAAAGTCAGTTCTGTAGACTTGAGCCGCGCTGATAGTTTTGTGTTGTCTGTCGCACAGCGCGCGATCACATGGGGTTGGCACCGCAACAGCGAAGCGGTGTGAACTTGGGACCTGAAGCTGTGATGGCGCCTTTCTATAATAGCTAGGAGTCGGCCGCTCGAGTAGCTCTAGCACGTACTGTACATCTGCCTCGAACGAAGCACCAAACTTTGGTGATCAAAGTGTCCAAGGCTCATGGACTCATGATGGAGCTACAGACTGTAGTACAGTACTGTACTACAGTATCTGTAGTCTGTATCACAGTTGTAGCCCGTCTTTGTTCCAACTAGAGACACAGCTCCAACTCGCGAGCCACAACAAGCAGTCGCAAGCAGTCGTTCTCTCCCCTCGCGTGCTACCACCGGCAACGGATCTCGTGGGCATTCTCTCTTTCTTCAAGCCGGACCTTGCGCGACGCGAGTCGCTGACCGAAGGATCCCAGATCCATGGCGAACAAGAGCACCACGCGGCTACTGAAGGCGACCAGCAGCACGCAAAGCATGTCCAGCGCGCTGTCGCTGCAGCCGGCGCCGCTCACGAGCGCCACGCTCTCCCGAGCTGTCGAGGAGGATCTGGAGTCGCAGGCGCGCGCGTCGCTCAATCTCTTTGGCTTCGGCTCGCAGGACTCGGTCAACTGGAGCCCCGTCAGCGCCAGCGCGGCAGCCGCGGCTGCGTCCACCACAGAGAGCCCGGGAACAGGCGGCGCGATCAAGGTTCGCGTCATGGAGCGCGTGTGCCCCATTGGCACCAACTCATTCCTGTGGAACACCATGAACTCGCTCGCCAACGGCGGCGAAGGAGGCGACGACCCGGCGACTTGTAGCGCAGACCCAGCGGCTACAAATGGCAATGGGTCCAATGGCCTTCATGGAAGCGGCACGTGGGAAAGCGATGCCTCGGATTGGGACACCGCGTCGACAGTTGCCGGACTAAGCAACGTGTTCGCGTCGAAAGTGCTGCAGCAATATATTGTGAAATGTGTGGCGCTGTTGCCGTCGTCGATAGAGGAGGTGATGGACCTGCTCGTGCGTTCGGACAGAGAAGATATGGAGCTGCCCATGCAGCATCTCGTGGGAGTTCGCACGAGCTCATCGGCCTTCGTTTACCGCCGCAAGAAGAAGCGTCTGCGTCGCAGCAATAATAACAACAGCACCAGCAACGGGGCCAGTGGCGAAAGCATTTCACAGCGAATGGCTTCCCAGGCGTTAACACAAGACTGTGACAGCGAGTCATCGTACTCGGACTCAGATTTGGAAATCGAAGACGATTTGCAGCCTTTTACAAGTATCAGCCGAGAATCCACGACAGGGCGTGCCCGAGGCACTCGTGGCGATTCACTAGAGGTCGATCGATCAGGAGGCAATGCAACGCCAACAACAAGAGCAACGAACTCGGGACCGTATTTGTCTCCTACGTACATGGAAGCTTATCGTGCAGTAATGGCGACTTCGGGCCATCAAGGAAACCTCAGCATCAAGTGGGTTGTCGGCGAAAAGTCAAGCCGTATGTTTGCGTCGCGGACTACATACTGCCTGTTGGATTATGAGTGCATCCTGGTGAACGACTGGGACGAAAATGCAGATCCGTCGCCAATGTACGTGCGCACGCTGCAATCGTGCTACAGCCCACACTGTCAACCGTGGCTAGACGAGGTAGGCTCTAAACCTACAGACCTCCAGCCAACAGGCTTCATGGTACGCCAAGCACGCGGCCGTGACGGATATGTGGAGATTCAGTTTGTGGCATCAATTTTGGAGAAAGCGCAGCTGCCGATGGCGTCCCGGCGAGCGAAACTGCGAGCATTATGCGCTAAAATCGCACGACTCGAGGAGGTCCTTACTAGTCGGCGTTTATCGCAGTCACTACTCGTGAACGCACCGCATTGGGTGCACAATCGTGAACGCTTGGGATGTCGTATATGTGATGCGAAGTTTGGATTATCACGTCGTCGTCATCACTGCCGTCTTTGCGGTGAAATTTGCTGTTCTGAGTGCTGCCCTAAGATGGATGTTGCGCTTCCTGATGTGGGTTCTACAAGTGTGCGTGTTTGCATCGGATGCGTACAGAAGCGCCGAAAGAGCTGCGAATCATCGGCGAGTTCGTCTAGCGCGCGAACGATGATGGCGACGTTGTCACCGACAAAAAGTGCCTGCGTGGCCACTCCACCACCACCAGGACACCCAGCGCTACGCTCAGCCTCGTCATCGCCGTCGGACTATTACTTGTCATCCTCATCAAGCTACGGTTCCGCTGCAAGCAGCTTCACCACGGCCAGCAGCTTAGGTGAGCGTAAGCACTCATTGGCATCGTCGGTTTTCCAGAAAATGAAGAGTAGTTCGCTGAGTTAAACTGCAATGTCATGACAAGAAACGAATACGGGAGGTCTCAAAATTTGAGATCCAATGTTTGTGATGTTCATTCACAGCACCAGGTTCATCTAATTATACCTCCATGCAGCTTTTGGCCAATTTACATCCGTCTTTCATCGGTCCTTGATGACGAGAAAGAGCGATGCAAACCGTGGCCCGTCCCCACCCCCACACAACAACAGTGGTGCGAGACGACCGGGAACGCAGTTCCAAGACGACAAGGTTTCGTTCAGAACATGCATCGGTATCTTCGTGGTCGTCGTCGTTGGGATTAGCATAATTCCGCTCAAAGAGTACTACCTTGGAAGCTACGTGACTGAGCCGCTTGACGAAGTCCGCGATGAAGTCGTTGCACGGCAAGTCCGCAAAATGGGTGTTGTCATTAGTAGTGTGCACTACTTCGACACGTTCGATCGCAAGCTCCTTCCACTTATCGACCTCGACACCAAGACGAAACTTACCCGCAAAACTGCAGCTACGCTCTCGCTGACCGAGTTTCTTGTCCGCGCCAATCTGCGCCGAGCCGATCTACTCGCCAGCCTGCCGTGCAATATTTTAACGCTCCCTGTTAACACCATGGTAGACGTGTATGCACCTCTTTGTGGGCCGATGACATCCTCTTCGGCATCGTGGAAGGCGCAACCACAACTGCTCTTCGGAAACTGGTTCCCTTCAATTCGACACGAGTTCTGTCGGGACTTTCACGATAGATTCCCACGCCATCGCTTCTTTAACCACCAAGATAAGGCACCGATTGATGCACATTTGGAAGGTGTCGGCAACATCACGCTTGGCCTTATCGCAGTCGTCAACATGTCCGAAGTATATCTACGCCATTTTGATGATGCACTCGTAGTCCGTAAAATTATGAAGAGCGTCCAGGAGGGATACATGGGCTTGGAACTGCCAGAATACATGAACGACGTTGCAGACGCCATTGTGGAACTGTACGGAAAAGGAATATCACTTGCCGACGTCGTGGCGCTACTGCCGGGCTCGTTTGATATTGATCACGTGGCGCTAGTTGATGTACTAGGCGTAAGTGCTCTTCTTGCATATTATCTGGATTCGCAGCAGCTTTCCGTAGGGGTCAACGTGAACGGAGAGGAAGCCATTTTGGCCGAGGTCACGCATGCCACGGCGTCATTCTTTACTTCGGACTTCCTTGTCAACACGGTTGGGATGCACTTGGTTTCAACAATGCACTTAGCACCATTCTGGAACTGTGCGCTCCAGCACACGACAATGAACAAATCAATCACAGTCACCGACGTTGACGAAGTGGCTATCAAGGAATGCGGAAGTAACATGGCGTTGATTATCCCGACAGTCGCTGTCAACTTGATGTTCCTATTCCAAAAGGATGAGCGTGATTATACTGAGCTGGACAACACAACCACGTACACACTAGGGCGCCGACGAGACTCTGCTACTGACTTTGTGGCACTGGCAATACCTGAAACGCTAGACGATTCCGTGCTGTTCTCAATGGATGGAACAAGATGGAGAAAACCTCGCGTCGAACTTACAGACACACCGACATCGCAGACACCTACGACGCCTTACGGTTATCTGTACACGCCAGATTGCCGTAGTATCGTCGACTTCGTTATGAAGCAGAGCGGGCGAAACGTGCAAAAGTACCAAGCGTACATGGGTGACGGACTTGGCAATTGTGCGTTCCGAGATTCACAGGAGACTGAGCTACAAACACTTTGCCGGTTGTTCATGGCATCAAATGAAATTTTGTTCCGTACTCTCAACGGAAGTCTTACTGAGCTCCCAACTTGCGCATCGTTGACTACTATCGATTCCAGCAAAGAATGCCAGACACTCGAGCAAGATAACCTGCGCCAGATCGAGTGGTTTTTGGTTGATTCCACAAAACTAACACGGCGCATCCGTATTCACGACAACACAAGTCGGCAGATTCGCACATTCCTGCTCATTCTCAACTTGATTGGCGCATCACACTACGCGATCGAATACATTTTCATCCTCAAGAGTGTCTGGATGTTTATACGGAACAGTGTCTATCGACCTGCTGCAGAGACACAATTTCAGCCCCACGTCGGAAGCTTAGATTTCACCAAGAACACTGCCCCGCTCGTACGAATTGGAATCTTTGAATTGCTTCAGTGTGACCCGGCAGACGGAGCTCTGGGGCATCCAGGCACAATGGTACTGCTATATCTCGGCGCCATCGGTGCTCTTAGCAACATCTTCTCACTCAGTTGTACGGCTCAACTCTCGACTGAAGAGGGTAGCATTGTCATCTACTGTGTACCAGCTATTCATTTGCGCAGTCTCTCCCTCGTGCTGACGACACTCAGTAGTAGCTATTGGGTCATTCGCGTCACCCTGCAGACGCGGTCACTAGCGATGCGCCTCGATCACGCTGCGCGGAATGACTTTATGCGTTTTTGGTCCCTAAACGCGATTGCAGTGCTGGTCATCCACTTTTCGTGCAAGGCGGGCGCGGATCTTTTCTTTCGTGACGCTGAGCTGCATTCAGATCCTCATCTCTACGCGATCTTTGGAGGATCGCTCGTGGCTGTCACTATCTCCGTGGGGTTTCTGCTTGTGCATGTAGCGTCAACCAACGCGTCGAGGCTGCGTACTATGCTGTCAACGAGGGCGTTGTGGCACGAACCCTCTGTCAGGGACGCGAGCGGCCGCGCATTTGTGGCCAAATGGAGTACGCGAGGTCTCAACTCAGTGCTGTACCATTGCGCGAGCCCACAGATCGCACGTCAGCTGGAGGCTTTTGGCAATCGCCAACAATTTAGTTCGATCTTGACCAGGAAGCTGAAAAAAGTTGTGGCCAATAGCGCCAATCAGCCGAGTGGTATACGAATGCACCAATTCGTCGCGGTGCATTGTGCAGCTGGAGCCCATGCACACTTGCAAACAGTTAAGTGGTACTATGAGCCGACCGGGAATGGAGGTGTAATGACTGTAAACCCGACGCCGAATACATCTCGGGTGATACCGGCGGAGATACAAACATTATCTCATGAAAGGCTGTCACGGGCAGCAAAGACGGCAACTTACTAAGGCCGTGTTCGCGCCTAGTAATACCATCATTTTGGCATAATGTCATGAAAATGACTATTTTTACAAACTGACTTGCTTTTGTTAACCAGCCTTTTAGCCCCTTTTTTCCCTAAATGCCTGTGGTTTAAGGTCCGTGTGCGTAGCACGTGGGCTTAAACCCAGGACCAAGCATGGTCACCTTCTACTCGATCCTATAGGGTTAAGCCCTTTCAGTAAGGGTTTTTGGGTTTAGGCTGGGTAACAGATTTCATGTCGACACCTCCAATTTCGTGATTTGACGGTTCATGACACCCGTTCTCCAGTTTGTAACAATAGTCTCTGTCACAATGTCAACTTCAGTGGCTTTATTTTCATTTGCTTTCGTTTTGTATGATCGTGTTCGCGACTTCAATTTTATTGGGCAGCATTACAACAGAAAATCGTTTCCCTTTAACTACGAACATCTCTCTCTCGACGACAGCCATGCTGGCCAACATCATCTGATCTTGCTAGTCTCGTGTGCTGCCGGCAGCGGAGACACTCTTGGCGGAAGCTGGAGCACGAGAAGGTTGTGCAGCTGCTACGGGCAACCGGGGCGGGGGGGGGCAACACTTCTTCGAAACTATTTTTGAGCCACAGAATCGACAGCTTTGTATAAACCACTCTCGCATGGATGCCGTCGCGTTTGCTTCGAAGGACTTGCTGAGCTAGTTCCGCATGCTTTGTTCATTTAGCTCGCTTAGCGTTACGGGGCCTTCTCTTTCCTTCATTATTGTCAGGCTTGCTTGGGTCTGCAAGGAAATTATGCTGATTTGAAGGCGACAAAAGGAAGTCTGACTGCATCAATGACCGATAACATTAAAACCAAGGGAAATAACTGTAATCTCGATACGAACCCGTAGACGCACCGAAGGTCAAACCAGGATTTGCCGGTCCGTTCAAACACAGAAACCGTAATCCCCCTGTTAGGAGCGTCACCCCACATGCAAACGGGATAGGGTTTATAAAAATCGTCGTACTTAACGCCGCATAGGCGGACATACCAACAAACCACTGGTATAAGTGCTCATTCAAGGCTGACCTGTGACCATACCTAACTAACACGCATTATCCTTCTGTTCATGCATGTTCGCAGTAGCAGCGATGACTATAGGTGACACAGATACCTAAATGACGATTATGGTTATGATGCACATACCACGTGTACCGGTATTTTACTTGTCATGTGATTGGTTAAAATTAAAGTGCCCTTATGACAAAGCGATGCTTCTAAAAGGGGGATTACTGTATGTTCAAACATGGTCGTAAGAACACGTAAAAAGACAAATGTTTTTACGGGACTTCTTGCGAGCCTGTCTTTTCTTCATTGTGGCGACCTGCCAAATTTAAGGATATCGAAAATGCCACAAAGACACTATATGTGGCAAATCGTGCCAGAATCATGCCAGAATCAAATTCCGTAAAAAAACGTAAAAAGTAAGTAGTACATGGATATGTTGTACTAAAAAGAAAAACACAGTCAAATGTTTTTACGAAATGTTTGAACATGGTTTTTTCGAACCTTGGCTCAAACGTCATTTCACTTTCAAAAATTCGGGTGTGGGGGGGGGGGGGGGGGGGGGGGGGGGGGGAGGGGGAGCTGATTTTCAAAATGGTCTTCAAAACGACGTTTCGCCAAGATAATGGCGTTTCCTTTTCGTCGTGCTCGCGATGCTCATTTTGGGTCAAAACGCTGTTATCGCCCTCAAAACGACGTTATCTCGGCATCGTGAACACGGCCTAAGTTGAGCCTAGTAATCATATTGTGTCTTTCTAATACTACGACGTATATTATTATACATGTTCTCTGGATACTTATATCCAGAGTTCTTACCAGGATCGCTGACCCTCGCCAATCCTGTATAAATACATGAACAAATACTTCTGTAATATTTTGAAATTTATGCACATAGTAAACCGTAGGTAAAACGACTGCAAAATAGATTAATCGTGAGACTCTATTCCGAATAGGTGAATGTTGACCCAGTCGGACAAGAACAATATTCATGCAACTCCAATTGAAAAGCGACATCCGTGCTCCACTCACGTAACAATTATCGACGAGGCTCTTCGCTGGACAAAATGTTTCTTGCTCCTCTTCGATGTCCAACGCTCAATCCCCCTCAACGCTCCTCCTATTATTTTGCTGTTACTCAAGTGCAGCGTTGTGCCAATTACATTGAAAAATTGATTGAGATTTGCAGTCATGGCGCAATGATAATTGTTCAATGTTGGCATTGTATTGTCCTGAAATTCATATAGGATTTTGTATTGGAGGCTTCGCAACCCCTATCGCTCATCTGATTGGCTCATTTTCCACGCCCTCACCTTACATTTTTCAAGTCACTTGGATATCTAATACAACTAAGTAATTGATCGTCAATTACTAATTGTGACTATTTGATACAATTTTTCCAATTTTTAATTCCAATTTTTGTTGACACAACGCTGCTCAAGTGAAACGCTTACCCAGTTCTCTGTTGTTAAGATGACGCCTCGACCAGCTGCGGTATACCGGTAGATACCGGCATGACCTGCACTCAGTGGCACCGCCATCATTCCTGTGATTACGGTACGGCGATGATG
>LGSN01000284.1:0-54699 GCA_001314375.1 Phytophthora podocarpi | reverse complement strand
GATCTCCCACTTCTAACAACAATATCGTTTCCGTGGGTTTGCTATCCCAGCCTACGCATAGCCCTAGTGCAAGATCAACGATATTATTATGATCGGGCGTGCTATGGGGACAGCTCACAATCTGAGGCATAATAACACTAATTATGGGCTGATAGCTGATGCTTTTTATAGATCTAATTGCGCCTGAATTAACAGCCACACCGCCAAATACAGGTAAAATGCATCGTAAACCACGGTCCAATGCAACCGGTGTACATGTATTATGCCTTTCAGGTCTTTTGGCCGATCGGGTTTGAAAAACTACCTTTTTCCTGAACGGTTAGGGTAATGGTACCAAATTAGCCGTGCAGAAGTAGGAATTAGTCAACGCGGAGGCGCCTCCGTAGGCAGTTGGAAAAGCCCGATTGGCCGCCAAAAAGTGGCCAATCGGGTTTTCAAAAAGAAACGCACTTTCGCAAGTACCTGCTTAGGAAAAAGCCCTTCGTAAGACTACCTATAGAATACTTACGTGGGCGATACAAGTGCAAATGGAAAGCGCCGATACATGTTATCGCTGGCTAACTAGGTCAGCGACGTGGTGGTACGTTAACGGAGCGCNACTCGACGATTTAAATTTCAAATCCTAAGATTAAATTCCTCCGAAGGACTTATAAACTATCTTTGAAAGTCCGACGAAGAGCCTGCAAAACGACAGAAAGGCTCAATAACAAGTACTATTAATAAACTGTAAAAAATTATCAAAAGTCGATAATCACCGGATAAAAAATACATTTTCTTTTTTGTCACTTGCATACAGAATGTAATACAAAGCTGGGGTGTCATCCTATGATAATTGCGCTAGATGTCCTTTTTAGGTCGTGTTTCCTTTTTTAGGTCGTGTTCAAATTGAACTCAATACAGTTGGTTTAGGCTAAAAATGCAGCTATAATTTCTGAAATACCCAAAAAGTGAGCCAGCTAGGTAGTAACGTCTAAACGGTTGCTTTGAAATTGAGGTTAAGCGAAATATTGAATCTAACGAAATTGAGCTTGTTGGCAGTAAATTAGATTGGACTACATGAACTATTGAACTACTACTACTTCGAAGTATTAAATAGTTGGGTGATCCGATCAAACATGTACTACATGTGGAATATCTGTTACCGCGCGTTGGTCCTTTCTTGATGTAATACATGCCTAAACAGGCGCGATCCATCTATCTACTGATTCTTGAAATTCCAACGATAAGCAGCGGCGAAAGTTTTCCCCTCAAAGGTTGGGCAGAGCAAGTTGGAGACGTCGTCAGGAGATTTCTTCATAGCCAACCACTATGTGATCAGCGAATTCTGTAAGTCTGCGATAACACTGTTTCCGTTCGCTTTTTTTGGCGCAACGAGCATCGTTGCCAGTTTTTTCTCACCAAGGTTAGCCCACAGCGTGTCGAATGTATTCGTTTTCTCTCCGCTGTAACTCTTGAGGAACTTGGTCCAAACGATAAAATTCGGGCTTTCGAAAGAGTTGGCAACGTTTTTGTTAAGATTCAATGCTTTGAAAATATCGTCGCTGTTGAGACCCATCTTCTTCCAAACATTCATTTGCTGCTTCTGCAATCTCGTCGCGAGATCCCTGGTATCCTTGACCTTTACCTTCGTCGCTGATTCGAGCATCTTGGAAACAACTGCATCGCCGTAATTCTTCGATAACACTTCCACCATAATCGTGGACTTTGCAGGGTACCGAACGTTAAAGTCCACGAGATACTGGTTGAAAGAGAAGAAGTTCGGGTTGGTGAGCATGTCATCTAGTCGACCGTTAAGCTTTAATCGGATGAACACATCGTCAATCGAGATCCATACTCCTCTAATACTTGACCTGCTGTTCTTGCAATTTTGTAGCGATACGTTCCGTGCGCTGGCCCTTTGTTGCCGCATCGAGCATCTTTGACAGAACGGCATCGCCATACTGCTTCGTCAACGTCGGAATCATCGACATCTCTTTGGTAGGGTTCACCATTTTTTTTGTAGTCGCCCACGTACTTTACCCACGCGAGGAACTTGGGGTTCTCGAAAAGCGTCTCGCCCGTCTTGTTCAGCGTCAACTTCGTGAAGACGTCGTCCGTGGACTTTTCTTTCCTGATATAACCCGAAAGCTTGTTCTGTGTCCACGCGGTTTTGATTTTATCGACACCGGGGATCGATTTAAAACTTACCGCTCTCTCTTCGACTTCCTCATTCACCGTAGTGTCCTTCCTCAAGAACCTCTGGACAGGGACGTCGTTCTGTTCCAGAGTGAGCGGTCCAGCCAAAGGCGATAAGGCGGGTTGGCCGTTTCGGGCCCGTCACCGCTGAAGCAGCATCGGCGCTTGCCAAGAGGGTGGCAGCAGCCAGCAGTACCACAGAGTGAAGGCGCATGGTTGGACTTCACAGGCGTTTCTTGGACCTCGAGTTTCGATTGCAGGAGCACAAATGGTGAAGTGACAATGGAGGTACATGTACCAGTAGCCTATCTCCAATGATAGGTATCTCGTCAAACCAGCTATTGTAGTGGGCATAATCGTGAGACTACAGGTAAACCATTATATTTCCCCCTCTATAGGAATGATCGCTTCATAAGAATAAAGTTGGGTTACCAAACGACCATTCCGTATAACCCCATACAAAGGTCCCTCTCTCCCGCTATAATCATATAAGAATACAGAATGCCGGATGTCCTTTTCTAGGGTGCTTAACTATAGTAAAGGTTCTATTTGTAAAGTAAGCTTACGAGCTTGCAGCTGACCTAAAAAAAATAGCTAAGGAGAGACATTTGCTACCGTGGCCCCTGCTTCTGGCTCAACTCCTCGCGATATTCACGTTGAATAATGCGTAGCCCGCGCAACGCGCCCACTGGAAGGCCCTTTTCATCACATCGGGCGATAAACTTGCTGATGTACAGGAGATCCATCTTGATCTCTGCCGCTGTCATCTCCTCGCACCAGGAAACCCAATTTGCCAGAACAGTATCCAGCTCTGAAAAACGGACTTGACGCTCCTTTTTCAGCTCAAGTTTCACCAGCGGGGTGGCGTCCAACTTCTTGCTGGCCTTGAGGATCGTGGAGATAGTCGTCTGGCCAAGACGCTCAACAAGTTTGAACGTCGTCTGATCCCACTGGGAAAGCTCTTCCTGAGTCAGAGCGGGGTATAGTTTGTGGTGGCGGCAAAGCTGGATGCGCTGGTCATTGGAGAACAAGTTGCGAGAGCGAGCTTTCTGGAAGATAGACAGCATCCTGTCTGAGCGTGAGGAAAAGAGCGACGCAAGCCACACGTGGAGGGCGAGACCATGTGTACCAAAAGGTGGGTACCCCTCCTATAAGAATACCGCTTTATAAGGATAGAAACCCTCCACCCGTCCGTCGCCATCCTTATAGAGGGGTTTGCCTATAGAGTCTTTCTCTGCGTGCAATGAAGTACGGGTCGATACCTTTGATGGAGTACTTGGTGAGCATCGATCGAATAGTGTTTTGAGCTGGCTTGTAGATAGTTGGCTGGGCTGAGAAGCTCTTAATGTTCACGCGCTCACACTGGTTCTTAGCATACTTTCATATCTTGTCAGAGTTTACGAAAATCATTTCACACTTAGAACACTAGTACTTACACTGTAGCATGTCAAGGTTCTTGATGAATAGAGAGTGATTCTCGTGTGACAGAATATTGATAGAATCGTGATCCTTGTCCGACCGGCGAATGCATTCAACCTTTCCAGAATCAACATCTATAGAATAGACGTTAGTGCTGAGTTGAAAGCATTCCTCAATCTCGTCAAGCTGTAGAAGATCAATAGGCTTGAAACTACGGTAGAGCCTCAACATGTAACCGATACCCTTGAAAGAGCAGTAGCGCTTGAATGCGTCCTTCACCAGCGCCTGAATTCTACACGAACGTTTCATCGGATCGGACCGAGTGTGGTATGCGGTACAATGGAAGCCACACTTGTTGTTCGTATTAGGGATGTTGATCACGCTCTTGTTATCGCGGATAATCTTCGGGATGCAGCTTCGCTATCGCACAGCGCGTGGTTGCGCTGATAGATGAAGATCTTGAATCCACTAATTGCATTGACCATGTATCCAGAGCTGGGGTAGTTGAGCTTGTCAGCTAATTCCATGGAACGAATTTCTGAAATCATCTTCTTACGAATATCAGCTCTACTGTTGATAGCAACAGGCGTGTTGAATACCGATGTATTACTCAGGTCCGGGTGAAAGTAGAGCGTATCACTATCGTCCGTTCTACTAACAAGACTGTAGCCAAGAGTGATATTGACCTTGAAAGCATTCTTCTGGGTAGCAAGTACATTCTCGAGCTTGTCGTAGAAATCTGCTGGCTGGATTCCCTCCTATAGGTACGATTTCATGTACTTGCCTTGGTAGAAGCGTTACTTCGGGTCGACCTTGAAATCAGATGATATGTTCTTCTTCAGCTTATCGATACTGACCTTATAGTGCTTAGCTACCAGTTTTTGGTTGCTTGGACGAGAAAGGTTGCTGATGAAGACCATCTTTCCGGTTTTGCCACGAACCATGACTTAGTAGCTGCTACCCCCTTTGATAGGTTTGATATTTATTCTCTTTAATCCTTCGAGCTCGTATGCGACCATGTTGCTATATATATCCGTCTATATTATTCCAGTGGGTGTTGACTTTATAGTATTATATTTTATGCTCAGAATTGACTTTATATATTAAGCCACTACAAAAAATCTGAAATTAAATAATTCATAGATATTTGGCGAATGGCTTGTTGAATCCTATGACTCAAGAATAATATTTTTTATCGTTAGCCTTTACCCATTCGATCGACTTGCTTTTAGACATCGACCAAAATCTTTAGCGTGATATTATCGATGTCAGCCATGGTCTATATAGGACTTGACTTTATATGTAAGAAATGTTTTTATTTAATTAAGTTCGCTTTCACTACTAAGTTCTTTTTCACTTTGGTTAAGTTCGCTTTTACGTTCTCTCTTGCGAGCACGAATCTGCTCACGATTCTCCACATCATATGTCTTCTGATAGGTTAGGCGAGCTTCTCTGGGCTTCAGATAATAACGCCTCATGTAGGCTCAGTGTCGCTCTTTGTTAGCTAAGTATTGCTCTGGTGAGTAAGTCATCGTGCTTTGTATATGTACAATACTTTATATATTAGGATCAAAAAATAAATTTTACTAGCACGACAAGTACCTCGCTCGTATTGAATTCGACTAACCGCCTTGATAGGGTAGGGTGTGCGGTTGCCTCTGGTGCGTTGGATTTTCATTGTGCTCTGAGGATATCGAGAGGTCGCGTTGCTGAAACCAGCAGCTGGGCGCTAGAAACAGTTAGCTCCATTCTCCTCGTTAAATAAAGTGGGGAAAAATAGAAACATGTGTTTAGGATGTACTGGTAGTGACTACTTACGTATGATGAACAGCACAACGCGCTAGAGACTTCATTTTTCATTTTCCCCCTCAGCCACAGGTCTCGCGCCGTTGTCAGCAGACTTTCGGTGGGGCCTCTAATACTCACTCTCACAGTTACTTTCTAGATTTACTTCTCACTTCCATATCAGTATGTCAGGGCGCGGGAAGGGTGCTAACGGCTAAACCTGATTTGCGACACTGTAACCTACAGAGAACACGGTCGCCGGTACTGATGTCGTGTATACGCTAAAGCGTCAAGGACGTACATGCTACGGTTTTGGGTGCATGAGTGCATTACTGGAAGGGCAAAACATCGACTGGATGACAACGCATTAGATGATCGTTAAAACATAAGAGGCTACCGTTTGCTTAACCTACTTCCAATCGTCTTGATTGCTGTTTCTTGATCAATATTAGCAAAGTATGACTAGTTCCTCAACTTAACAGATAAGTTAGGCAGTATTTACAGGTGGACAATCCAATATTTAACGAGCTGCGACTTCCCCATGGACCCACGTGTCCGAGTGAGCAGTACTATAAACCACAGCGCATCATAGCTTGCGTGCGTAGTTTAACTACATTCCCGAATTTATTATTACTCGAATTTATACGAACAGCTGACCACAGTATTTTATCAGACCAATTATAAACATTTTTACGCAGACTAATTTTGAATCCAGTGATTTCGCGACGACATGAATTAGTCAGACACAGGCTAATTCTGAATACCGACTAATTCTGAAGGCAGACTAAATGTAATTACTGTAAGCACTGTGCTGGCAAGTGCGCCGAAGTATTGTCGTGTAAGGGACAGGGGCATATCGACCAATAATGCTCCTGACATTGTCAAACTAGGATGGGGCCGAACTTGGCGAAACAGTGCTCACGTTTCGTGCTTGCTTATGCTCATTTTGGGAAATTTTCGGGTCATTTTCAAACTTCAAGTTGTTGCGCTTCCAATCCATCCAATTCCCTATCAGGCACTCTTTGCTCTCCACCATCCACGACTCCCTAAAGTGTCATGTCGTGCCACGACACCCGCCGAGCATGCTTCGCGTCAGTAGTTATGTTCATCGTAGGCGTGTCCTCATTTCATGTTCGTACAGACTGTCTCCGGCAAAGCTGCCATGGCATCAAGGAGATGCTAGCGTTAGCTGTGGCATCCTCGCTGGTTCGCTGGTGAAACCGCACTACATGTTTGGGAGAATCCCCCTTTAACTAATTGCGAAACGGAAATGAGCTAAATTGACTCCCACTTTGTTTTTGGCTTATCTAGGCGGCATTTTTTTAGCTAACAATTTGGTCTTCCTCGTGCTCATTATTTGGGAGCCATTTATTATGTTCGACCCCTCCCCTCTACTACAATCATTTTTTGCAAATTCCCGCACACTAAACTCAGAACCTGTGTGTGTGTAACTCCACGCAATGGCTCCGCAACTTCATAACTTGATTCGGAACGGGGACAAAACAATGCTGACCGCATTTTTAGGCTTTGCGCGAACGATCCTCTTGGAACCGCTGATCTGTTGTACAAAGATGTACCAACGAAATACCGATGGGTCAAACAAACCAAGTGGTGGGTACCGTACAAGAATTATGTGGCTTCGTTAGGCCGCATCGTGCACGTATCACCCCAAGACCCAGATCGGTTTTACCTCCGAGTGTTACTGTGTAACCGACGTTCGCTCAAGTCGTTCGAAGATCTACGCAGGGTTGGTAATATGGTACTTCCCACTTTTCAAGAAGCTGCTCTGGCACTTGGATACTTAGAAGGCGCCCAAGAGTGGCAAAATTGTCTGAATGAGGCGGCTGCGTTCAAGATGCCGTACCAACTGCAGCAGCTTTTCGGAATCATATTGGTGTACTCGAAACCCAGTCGAGCAAAGGAACTTTGGGACGAGTTCAAGCAGCAATTGTCGGAAGATTGTCTCAGAGATGTAGAGAACTGGGACTCACGTCATCACATTGAACGTACGGAGGACATCCGGCTGAGGATGGCGGAATATAAAGCCTTGACAAAGCTGGCTCAGTACCTGGCTTCCAATGAGAAAACACTGGCAAATTACGGTCTTCCTGAGCTCAACACCTACAATGACGTCTCTGCGGACGTCGAGGGTCAAGTTCGAGCTTCTGTTGGTGTTGTGCAACAAGAGATTGACGCGTTTCCACGGAATGAACTGGAGCATGTTGCGGAGATGGGAGACCAGTTGAACGACAACCAGAGAGCGATTTTCGATCAAGTGATTGAGGCGGTGAACCATCCGGTTGGGGGAGAGAAACTTCTCTTCTTGGATGGACCGGGTGGAACTGGGAAGTCGTTTTTGCTGGAGCAGATACTTGCTCAGGTTCGGATGCAACGAAGGTTGCCATTGCTGTGGCTTCCAGTGGTATTGCAGCTACACTGTTGACAGGAGGACACACCGCACACTCGACGTTCCGTATTTTGCTCAAGCTGACGGAGTTTTCGAGGTGCAGTCTGTTCTGGCAGAGCCAAATAGCAGAGCTGATTCGTAATGCGAGTTTAATTATCTGGGACGAAGCTCCAATGATGCACCGAGCCTGCTTTGAGGCAGTGGGTAAGACGTTTCGTGATATTATGAACAACGGACTGGAGCCGTTCGGAGGAAAGGTGGTGGTGTTTCGCGGTGATCACCGCCAAATTCTTCCTGTACTGAAGGACGCTACGCGTGCGGAAACATTGCAAGCGTGCTTCAAGAGTTCTCCTCTGTGGGAACATTTGTTCCAAGTACGTCTGACTGAGAATATGCGCGTTCGGACAGCCCCTGATCCGGACAGCGCTGCAGAGTTGGCCGAGTTTTCAGAGTTCATACTTCAGATAGGCGAGGGTCGATATCATGTCAACGCGGAAATCAGTGACAACGACATATGTCTTCCCCGCGACATGTGCATAATACCCGAAGCTTCAAGACAGGCATTCGTGTCTGACGAAGAAACTAAAGAGAACGACGAGATGGAGCTGCCTCCCAATTTCAATCTTCTTCCTCCTATGGAGGACCCGCACGCACGAGACTTGGACGATGCGGGAGATGACCGACGGATTCGCAATGTCAATGCGCTTATTGATGCGGTGTACCCAGATGTTCAAGACGATAATTTACCAGACGAGTACTTCGTTGAACGGGCCATTCTAGCGCCGACCAACGCAAGCGTCAGGCGTATCAACGACATGGTTGCAGAGCGCCTCTCTGGCGCTACAAAAGAGTACCTTTCGGTTGGCAGCCTCGAGGGCGTTGCAGACTCGAACATGTTTGAGCAGGAGTTCCTGAACTCGCTCAACTTCTCCGGTATTCCACCACACAGGATTGTCTTGAAGGTTGGGATGCCGATCACCATGATTAGAAATCTGAACAGCGATGCAGGACTGTGCAACGGAACTCGACTTCGTGTGGTGTCACTGCGTGAGCGAAGCATAGCGGCAACCATTATGTCGGGGCCTTTCAAGGGAGATAGAGTTTTCATCCCGCGGATCATCTTTTACACCGAGGATGACGACAAAGAGTTCCCGTTCAAGCTAAGGCGCAAGCCGTTTCCGGTGATCTCAGCCTTTGCCATGACAATCAACAAGGCTCAAGGACAGTCGATCCACCACGTGGGGGTATATCTGGAATCACCTGTGTTTGCACACGGGCAACTGTATGTGGTGCTGTCCAGAGTAACTTCAAGGAAGGCGATCAAGATTGCTGTAGATCCAGAGGCCATTGATGAGGATGGAAGAGTACACACCAAAAGCATCGTGTACAGAGAGATTTTCGGTTCGTGAAGTTTGTAGATAGAATTACGCATATAATACATGATAGCTTTGGTTTTGAAAGTGTGCGTGGGTAACCCAGTTTACACTAAGTGCATGAGTAAATAGTGTAGAATATATCAACAAAAAGCCCGACGTAGCGCAGCGTAGGCGGGCCAGCCCTCGCTAGTGAGACCAACCATGCCTAAGCGTCCGCATAGCGGGCGCCCAGAGCGCTAGTTCACAACTCTTTAAAATCTTAACCTGTCTGTCCGTCCGTGGTTCACGCACGATGCCACAACATTTTGATTGGCTAAAATATGAGCTGGCAGAAATACGATTTTCTGACCCGTTGAATGCGGTACCGTCGGAGCGATTAAAAGTACGATTTACCGACTGTGTGACGGATAGCCCTTTTCTCATTGGCCAAAACCCAATGATTCACACTTCAAATCACGCCATTACCGCCGACGACCGCGTGGGCTTGACGTGCGTTGTCTTAACCCTTCCTGTCCTGAGATTTTATTCTGTACCATACAGAATAGAGTCTATCTAGATTTTTGTATAGGATGATTTGAAGAGTTCAAATGCCATTTGAAATCCATCCAAAAAGTGGCGGGAAAACGGCGTTTGCAACTGAGAAATGTAGCATTTATAACGAACCAGCCGGTATTCTAGGCTCTCTCATTGGCTCATTCTACATCAGCTGCTATTGTGCCGACATATAACTGGCTGGTTTCCTAGCAAAAGCCTGTCAGACCTGGTTACCTCTTACAACCGTTTGCATTATAATAGAGTGGGGGAGACAGTTTCCACTCACTCGAGAATCCTCCCTCTCATTTCTCCTTTGCCTCCCTCCTCAACGCCTCCCTCCTCAACGCCAACATGGCAGCGGTCCAACGACTTCGCACCGACAACAGGAGCCTGCGACGTGAGCTCCGAGCGGCGAACCGCTCCGTTGTCACGCTTGCGCGGAGCGTTGAGCGGAAAGATGCTCTAATTTCCGCTCTAATAACAGCGCACCATGAGGAAAAAACGCAACTTATCGACCGTCTGGAGGCAAGAATGAGGGGGCTTCTGAGGGCGCACAAGCAGCTCACCGCAACGCTTCGGCAGCAGGAAGACCGCGTGACCAAGTCGCCCGGAGACGAGAAGGTGCATGGCTTCGTGCTCACGATCGACCCGGTGGAAGAGGAAGAAGGCATTCATGAGCTTCGGTTCGTCGCAGGGCAGAAGCGTTACGTCGTGCGCTCGGTTGAAGGCGGCGCTGGTTTGCTGTTTGACTTTACAGAAACCGGAAACCCAATCGACCTCCGGCAGAATTTCCAACGTGTTGCCAACGAGCGGCTTCGTAACAATAGTGTCCAAAACTACTATTGGTTAATATTTTGAGCCTAGCACTTCAAAAATGCACGAGTACCCGATTGGTTAAAACTTCGCTCAGTATTGATCTATCATTGGCTAATATTAAATTATATCAATTTTGGCGATAAGCAGCACTGCGCAGACACTGCCCTACATCCACGTAAAACAGTTTGCAGCAAACAATTGCCGTATGACATTTTCAGGCAAATATACCCCTGTCCCTCACACGTCAACACTTGAGCACGCTTGCATGCGTCTGAGATAGTATGCTACAGTTCGTTTGCAAGCACACAGACGTGATTCCTGACGGGTGAAGTCCCACAGTGTGTGTGCGCAGAGCTGGCACGCGTGCAAGCTGGGCTAGGTAGCACAGTCTCCAGCTACGATATGCCTGTTAGCTGGTACAAAGGAACGCACTCATCACATGACACATGAACAGCTGATTTAGGGTGTGTATCAGGTCTCAGCTGCAGGACCTTTGGCACCAGGAAGGGCTACAGCGTCGCCTAAGCAATGCGCTAAGGTGTAGGGCGTGAGTGGACAGGATAGTGATGGTGACTGAGACAGTATGCTACAATATTCTTGCCATGCATACTGCTGTTCAGTGCCGTATAAAAACCGTGATGCATGTGGACATAGTAGCCGACTGTGCGTGTAAATGTTATGGCCTCTGACACTACGGAGCACTGCCTATTACAACTGAATCACGTAATCGACACACAAGAATGCGTTTGTGCGCTATACTATAAAACGCGACGCCTACATCGTCCACTCCCTAAGCGCTTACAGCACGCTGACAGGTGTGACAGGTGATCTTCTCAACATTTCGCTTCGGTAAGTGGAATATGCAAGTAATAAATACTGAGACTTCATGGTAAAACCTACAATTGATATATATGGTGGATTGTTGAGCAAGCTGCCAGTTGCGCATCTCCGATACGTACGAGGGCCAACCACACCGCCTGCACAAGTATACATGACTAAAGCGCCTACCACTGTAATTGCGCGCTACAAACGCACCCAAGGCGTCCATTGACGCAAACGGTAAACACGATTATACCGGTCTAAGCACGATATACACTACAACATATATTGACGCATTACCTTCAGACACAAAACATTGTGTGGATGTCGCGCTGCATGCTGTGGGTGTGTTCTGTGCGCGCAACACCCTTGCTGTGTGATATGCTCATGCGTGGAGCGCGAGTCTTTTCGTAGGAAAGCTATCTATACATTTTAAGCAAAGTTTACTAGGTTACCGTTGGTAGATATACGACGTTAGGCTTACACAACACGGAATCAATAAGCTATTATCTAAGACTTGAGTGGCCGTTGTAACCAGTTTCACACTCTGACACAAGCGCTATATGTACGCACGTTCAGTACTAAACGCGCTGTGGACGGATGGACCCTGCCACAACTCGGGTGACGCACGGGCACGCGCCCCGGCTTGCGCGGAGCAGTGAGCGCTATCAATTAATGTTTCGTGGGTACTACGCGACTGTGTCGACGCTATGTTGCAGAGCTGTCATGGTTGGTGATGTGGCCTCTGCAGCTATGTAGGTGGTGTTGGCTTTCATAAGACTGTGTGCTGAATCACTGAATTACGTGCGGCACGCTGGCACACACACTGATGATATTTACTTATGTTACTGCCCACCACGTAGACATTTACCTGAAATCACCAGTGTTTGCGCATGAATAATTGTACGGGATCCTGTCTAGAGTGACGTCGACAAAGACAAGCAAGATTGCTGTAGACCCGGCTTCTATTGGTGAGGAGGGAAGAGTACGTCCTAAAAGATCATCTCCTGAGATCTTCTGAACCGGAGCGTTCGTAGGTAACGAAAAACCACTTTAAGATATTTCATGTCTAACATTTGAAGGAGTGAATGAGCGAGTACGTAAGTGAGTAAATAAATAATATGCAATACAAAAGAACAAAATCTCGCCGCAGAGCAGTGGAGGTCGGACAGCCCACTCTACTGTGACCAACCAAGCCGAAGCCTCCGCGTAGCAGGCGCCCGGTGGGAGGGGTGGGTCATCTATTTGTGTTATGATATTGCTAACTATAGACTCCTGTATCGCTGGGGGCGTCGAAGCCCGAAGATCCATGGGGGCTTTGCGGTGATTCGGCACAATGTACACATTGAAGCAAGAGGGTCACCAAGACCTCTCGCCGTGGTGGGGAACTGGATCACAGAGGAGGCACCAAGTCCTCGGTGCTTTGGTGCTTGAACTTAAACGCGAGGGGATGACCAGGCCAGTGCACCGTACCGTTCGCTTCACACTTACTGCTCTGTCAATAGATTGCTGGCATTGATTTTTTTTCCATAGTGTTTTGGCAGTCTTGTACATCCATGTGTAAAGGTTGCGGATAGCGCTGTCGAGCCAAAGCTTGACAACTTCCCGATCGGCTTCATTTTCAGTGATCGGCTCGATTAAATATATTCTCCCGGATGATAGGTTTTCTTCAAGTGATAGCACATAGTTGGGCGTATCGTCTTGAGACTTGTTCTTCATATCAATCACTTTGATCGGCTGTACGTGTCGAAGCGTTCGTCTGCACTGTTGAGAGCGATCCAAAGCTATACAGACAATAGGCGTACCGACATGATCACCCTTGTTAAGTGAGTATAATCAGATGCCACTCTCTCGGATCTAGTGCGAGTGACGGCCCGATATGTAAATATCATCAAATGCGCATTTTGTCGATCCATTTTGGTAAGTGAATCGGTGCACCGTGTCGGGTCTATGTTTGAAGGTTGATGTGAAGCCCGTCGTCGCTGTCCACCTCCTGAATTCAGCGCTTGTTTCCCGCGCTGCGGCATCTCGATGGCCCAATTTAAAACGATCGAATATCTCATCCGGATGAGTGTTGAAATCCCCAGCGAGTACGCAGGTGCTGCTGCGTTGTTCGGCGCTTTGTTCGATCCAGCTGCGTTCCTGACGTGTGGCTTCGGAGTGGCGGTGTGCAGTATCTGGGCAATACGTTGCTATAACTGTAAGGTCCGAGTTGCCCCTAGACGAAAGCTAGCACAAAGCGAGCGTCCTGATGTAGTGTACGTTGTGGTGCCTTTGTTCCATCGCGACTGTCAACGTTCTTTATCTATCACAATGGCAACTCGTTGGTTATCTACCACCAGTAGGGCTGCCGCTGGCATTCCGGATTGGGTTCTGCTCCAAACGCACCGTTCTTCTGTTGATCGAACCCCGGCATCGGATAAGACGAGAAAATCTATCCCGCTGGCAATGATCCACACTTTGACCTCATCCATCTTAGCCCAGGTACCCTTATTGGTTTTGGCAGTTGCCAGTCGAACGTTCATATCCTAACGGGTCCGGACAACGTCCCTCGATCCCCTATGTAGTGTTCCACGAAATGTTCTCTACGCAGGACTTCTTCACGGACGGCATGTTCTCCATCCTCCGCCATGTACGATCCTCGTTCTATTGTTGGGTTCCAAATACGTCTGCGCTTTCCGCGCCGATGTCGCGATGTGGTGTGTCGTTCAGGGTGTAGAATCAGAAGTCGACGGTCCTCTTGTTCCGAGTTACCTGAGTCATCCGATGAGTACGTGTACGTGGTCTCTGGTGCGGTCAGCTCTGTAGTCCCAGCATTGCCCATTGCTGAGGACGCTGACACTGCTGCTGGTGCTATGCACATGAATACGAGTACGGCGGCGAACAGCGTGCTCCACCTCAGGCATCTCTTCTTGCGGTGTTTTAATCCCGGGAGTCTGTACCGCTCTCCATACTCCCGTGGCCAAAATTCGGGATCTGCATGAACTGACCCATCCGCATTAAAAGAGATTTGATGTCTGAGGTAGTTTCCTTCTGGGTAACCTGCATAGCCACTATCACCGTGTCGTGTGCTACGAGTTTATTATTGACATCTTGTGTATGACGCGCAAATTCGTGTTGCACACCACGCAGCATTTCCTGGGTCTGTTCACGTACTTCATTCGCGATAAGCGACCCTGATCATGGGAACCATGTGTCGTGTTCCCATTTGGGTGTCCGTCCGATTTTTCTCTTCGTGCAGACACTCTCTCAAGGTAAGGGAACCTTCGTGATGTGCACGCGCATTGTGCATTATGTACGCATCGGCATGCCACCCTCGAGGCCCCTGTGACCTCCGGATTAACCCGCGACCATGTCCGCGTTCTGTGTTCTGCATTACGCGGTTTTGCCGGCCGCTCTGCGATTCCCATCTTCCTGGTGTGAGTGCTGGACAATTTCTTTGGAAGTGACCAGGTCTGTCACACTCAAAACACAGGTGACGCCCGTCAGGGCTGGTCCGATTAACGAACATCCGGATGTTGCCTATCACCTACCGCTTCGATTGTTTGACACTGAACATTTCGTACAGACTTTTAGCGTCTTGGAAGTCTTTTAAGTCGACATTTCCGGATCGGCGTCCTGGTGGGCACATCACCCACACACCTTCGAAGCCCAGTGTCGCCAATGCTGATATGATAGCTGTAGCTTTGAGTTCCGGTTGTACTCCACACAGATGAAGGCGGCATTCCATTCGTGCCAGTTCGGCTGTCGCTCTAGGTCGGACCATGATTTGGCGATCATAGTCCCATTCAACGTTCCTGATTGGCCTCAACGTAATTGCTCTCCCGTATTGAATGTATCATAGTCGCGAGCCAAGGATGCTTGGAATACTTTATTCACTGTCTCTTCGCACTCAAACAATAGTCGAAACACGTACTGCATTTCATCCGTTCTGGGGTTTACCACTGCGCTGGTAATGCAAGTAATTACCAGCCATTTGACGTGGCGGCTTTGCTCTGGCCCGTGCGATACAGCTAATCCTCCGAAAGCACCCCACCGCTGCAGTAGTGTATGCAGCTCGGATACGGAGATTGGGTTCGAATTCGTGTATTCGAGCTCCAGTATATCGAGGTTTGTTGGCCCTCCTTGCGGGCAATATGGCTGCACTCACACGGTGATGCCATGTACCTTCGTGTATCCGTTGCGTAAAAACTTCCACAGCGACCGATTTTTGGACTTCGCTGTTGCTATCAGTTCCTTCACGGGCTCGTTGGTCTGAGTTAATTCGTCGTCAAACACTACTCCATTCGCCTGCACAATTCCAGAAGCAAGCTCGAGGATTCTGACGAATCCGAGCGTTTCCACGAATACCGTCGGTTCGTCAATAATGAAGGCCAACATGTGCTGCGCTGCTTTAAATCGCTCTTTAAATGTGGCCCAGTCATCTTCTGAGTGGTCATGATCCAGCAACTCATCCCCTTCATACACATGACCCTGATCGGTTCGATCAGCTTGGCCATCGTGCACCATCTCATCGCCATCAGGTCCCTCTCCGGGGCTGACGCTACCGCCGCTGTTCTTTTCCCCATTGCTTCCGGCTTGGCTTGGCCATTGGTTAGAATTGACACGGGTTTCCGCTTCCAGTGTAGCCGAGGATGCAGATTGTCGTATCTCTTCATCCCGAGTCGTCTTCCTCGTCACCTTTTGCGTACCACCTCCTGGCACGTTTCCCTGTACTCTCATGCGAGCAGCGTGCCCGTTTCCTTCAGCTGGAACATTGCGCAGACTGGTCCTAGCGCGCGCTTTTGGTGACGCTGGCGTTGGCATTGTCCTGGCCTTCCTTGTTGCTTTTAAGTGGTAGGAAGTTGTTGTCTTAGCGTGTTCTCGATTAACCTCCACAGCACTTGATTTCTCTTCTGTTCGTTTCACACTGCTCTTGTTCCGAAATAGACGGCCCTCTATGCGACCACTCAGTTCCCTGGGTTTGACTCGCTTCCCTGCGCGCGGCGACTGCCTTGTAGTTCCGCCGCCGTATATCTGTATCTCCTGTTCCTCTTGAGGCCGGACGTGGGCCATTTCTTTTGTCTGCTCTATTGATCTCCTCATGTATCTCCTCCTGTTGATCTCAAATGCATACACGTGATACTAGCGTGATTACACGCGCCGGGGTGTCTGGGCTGAGTTTCCCTCCGATCGTCCGTTACTCGCGCCGCTCCGTGGCAAATTGAAAACTAACCAGCGATGCTGTGAACTAATGCGTTCAATGAGAGCCAGACCCATGACAACCTCNTGGTGAAATTCTTCAGTATTGTCAATTATCTATCACAGGTTTTGAATTAATTGTTGGGGTCTGGCTTACACTTGGATTAAGTATACAAATAGACTAATTTGGGGGCTCACAATTAGTCTATGTTCAGAATTAGTCTATGTGAGCTGGCACCAGACTAATTTTGTGAGCTCATCGAAAAACTGCTTACATAAATTAGTCTCACTCAGACTAATTATGTAAGTGATCTATTATTGTAATATCCATTGAGGTAGGACAAATCCGATATCCATAGGGGGTGCATTGCATCACACAAAGGATCCCATAAATAAATAAATTACGATTGTAGCCCGACAGGCAATTACAGCGTTTGGCTCAGTGAAAGCAAGACTTTCGGTGTGAGCCAGCGATACTATCCGTGTTTGTCAAGAGCTAGATCCTAAAATCTTAGCACATACTCAGCGTGTGGGTCAACATTACCCCGCCATTCGACAGAACTCTGCTGTCGATAATTCCAAGCGACTTTACAGAAATTGCATATATAGTCCATTTAGAACCCATCTCCGTTTGATCCTCTTTCGGAGGAATGCATCAACTGCGTGCATCCAACAACAGTACCCCAGTTGGCAGTGTACATACTGCATGCTGGTAGAGGTACAATGTCCGCTTGAAAGGGGGAGTCGAAGTCTGCAAGCGGTAGGAACGTTACTGTCTGTAGGAACGTTACTGTCTGTAGGAACGTAGCGATGGAAGTAGCCATAGGACTTCTACCAGCAAAAGGAGATTCCTATTCCGTTCAGTTCTCTCATCTGAACGTCAAAGCCGACGATACACCATGCATACAGTTAAACCAACTTCTGTCCAAATCGTGCGGAAAGTTCAAGTAGCAGCTCGAGAACGAGTTGCACTTTTGAAGGCTCACAACGCAAACCAGTATAAACATTTTACGTTGGAACTACCCACGTTCAAGCTGCTGATAGACTACGCTGTCTACCCTTGAGGGCTCTCACCACTTCCTAAGGTACTCACGTTACGCCCCGACGTCTACTCAACCAAGCATCGATGACAACGGGTTCTGACAAATTAGAACAATTTTCATTTTCTTAACAGCAGTCCTTCCAGCCCAATGCAACGCACCCTTGTTTTACTATCAATCCCTGAGCACGACGTGTGGTGCTGCTGAATGTGTAGTTGACGTATATGGCGTATATCTAGACGTTGTTAAAGCGGACCCCCACCCTTAGAGCGAAGTTCGGCGACTTGAACGACTCGAGTTACGTGTTCATTGTCACAGCGGCGGCGGTCGGTATTGTTATGAATTAAACAGCGGCTTTTCTTGGAAGCAGTACAGCAAGCTGGCTTTAAACAGCGACCAGAGGAGACGCAAGCTCTGCTTATCATAGAGATCCATTACAGTGATAGCATCGGTATCACCCAGATCAAGAGAAATCGATTACCCGTCAGTAACTCACAAGTTCCGAGACAAACTGCCTCGGTGGTAATGTCCCTCGACTCTTCCACAGACTTGGGCGTACGAAGCTTGACCGGATAGATCTTCAATGGAGAGCGCGTATACCAGGTCAACTCGGTGTGCTCCTGCTAATCTTGCCAGGAAGCTGACCCGAACGTTCAATACCATTTTGCTCCGGGAGAGTAGATTCCCTCTCACATCAAGTATCAAGTCATGCACTTGCCAGTGCAGATAATTTCAGACTCTCGGAGAGAGCGCCTTGGTTATGGTTGCCTTCAGGAATTTCAGCATGTATATTATCAGCGATAATTGCTCCGTTCTAACTCCACACGACATTTCTCTCAGAATTGAGACGACATGACGCAACGTTTTGCGTCCAGTGGCGCCGGCTTAAGCAGATGAAAGCGATCAAAGTCAACGCACAAGCCCTTTGAAGTCTTGACTACACAACGCTCGAAAGTAGCATCCCACGCAATGTCTTTGTCAGTGTATGAGTTGCGCGCCTGCATGGTGTTGGATGTTGAGCTGTCGATGCCCTCCAAGATCACGACAACCTCCAGCCCGCTCTTGCGAAGGTGATTCATGATCTGCCTTTTAGTAGGCTCTTTGTAAATATTCGGATCGCCAGGCAGACCGCCGTCACGGTTCCCGTTGTCAATATCCACCTGACGCTGAGTGGGATCCGGGTAGCTAGCGCACGTCTTCGAGTCTATACCATCACGTGGTAGACACTCGGGCGGAAACAGTGGACTCCACTGATCGATACGGTGCACGACAACCTGCGGCAGCACCATGAGTAGCATGGCACCACAATCATCGTCAGGCTGCTGAACTCGCATCTGGTGGCACTGGAAAAGGAAGTCGCTGGGCTCATCCGCGTCATCCTCTGCCTCGTGCCGTACAGCATAGAGACGAACGTGTGCCTCCACGAGTTGATGTTTACGTCGCTCGCACGTCTGGAACATGAAATAGTAGTGTCCTCGGATCTTGCGAATCACTGCTGAGTTCGAGAACATGATGGTATTCGCTCGTTGCTAAGGCAAAAAAAGAAGTTGAGTTTTCATCTACAGGCAGATAAGCAACATGAAAGTAAAACACGCACGTTGGCACGGGAGAAGCGCGCGTAGAAGATGCCGATGCACACCGAATCCAGAATGATACCAGCGAACGACTAATTTACAATAACCAGCACAAGAGTCAGCTATAGAACCAATCCAAGAAAAAACTCAAACAACACTACAATTCGTCAACTTGCCTCAAGGGTCAGCAGTGTAGCAATGGACGTGCATCCACCGTAAAAGATATCATCCGTAGGTGCTCCGTAACCAATTGTCATCTGACAAAAACAACATCAACATCAGCAACAGTTGCAAACTGAAGAAAAAACTGTAAAACTCACAATCGTCTCGAGCGAGAAGATGTAGGCGTCCATGATGCATGAAAGTCCCACATGACACGTCGGGTGTCGAACCGACACGTCCAGATATGCCAGCGCGAAAAACAAGATGATGAAGAAATACTGCAACAAGTCCAACATCAAATGTTAGTAAATGTAAAATCTCCCTCATCACAGAAAATAAAACCTCTTTCACTTACAGCGATGAAGACGCCCCAGATGATCCTCGATGTGCGAGTGTTAATCACCGTGTGGAACGGATCGTCCCAGTAAATTTTGCGCCAGTCACCACCTTTCCGGTAAATGCTGTGTGTATCATATCAACTTTTATCAGAATCTCCACCACTACAGTAAATAATAAGAAACAAATATTTCGACGTACTTGAAGCTACCTAGAGACTGCTTGAAGCGACCGCGACGGTCCAGGAAGCGCGTGTGTTGCGTTGGCTGCGTCTGACAGGACGCAGAGCTGCCGTTAGAGGTCACGGAGAGCAGTGGCTGCTCGACACCCGACATGTTCGTTCAATTGGGATTTTCCCGAGCTTGCAGAAAGTGTTGCAGCGCCTTTTAACCGCGAATGGAGAGCTGAGACAATGAGGGAGCTGGCGTAATAAGCGCGAGTAGTGGAGACGAGCAGACGCCTCTGCCAAGTAGATTTTGCAACTGAGTGTTTTGACGTCCGCCCGTTACTTTTGAGGGGTTTCGAGCAACTGAATTGGGGGATTTTGATTGGTTGAATCGTTTGAACCTATCGGATGGTACGGTAGTCTACAGTCGGTAGAGGATGGCTACACAAAGAATAAGATGGCTACACTCAACCGCACATTTGTTTTTATTTGACCAATGTAATTGTTCTAGTGCTTTTAATTTATCCAATCAGTGCAGGACGTCAAAAGACGTCGATCAAAAGCAAAATTGACGGAGCTAGGCAATAGCAAACGAATGATGCGAGTTTTATTGGTGCGTTGTGGAAAAAATCTACATTCATGCCACGCGCGCTGCCGTTCGACGCTCGTACTCTTATGCTCGACGGCCTTTAAACTGTGCTGCATACCACTGGTTGTACCTTTTGTAGAGCCTGTTGTACCTGGCGGGGGTTCCAGGCGTCCCGATAGCCAAACGCTTGGCTAAGCTCGAAGGCGTGATCTTGCTTATTTGCAATGCTACGAAGAGAGAAGTTGACATTTTACCAGCCAAAGCCTACAATCGAAAATAGGAGTGAATAAATGCTGGCGGAATGCCGCACTGAAAGAGTACGCTCTGCTAGGAGTGTAGCTGCGGATAGAAAATGGTGAATGCGTGACGGCACCCATATTTCGCGTGTCCCACCTTCAGGCTTCAAAATAGTTCAAAACCTAGGCTTATAGAAATAAAAGTCACATTTTTTTTAAAATGTAATTTAAAAAAAAATAAAACGCATTTTTTTTACGACCAGCTTTACGCGGGGAAATGACTGTAGCGGTGTTTAACGAGTGTCATTAAGTAAGTTGCCTTCGCACACATATTTTGTCAGTTTTTTCTCACGATGGAAAATGACACAATGTGGGTACAGACGATTATTGGTCAGTTTACGTGCACTGCATAATGCTAAGTGCGTGCGTACTTAGTAGCTAAAAAGTGAAATAATTATCCTCCACACGCTGTCATGCCGCCCTCCCGCCTGGTGTACGTGCTGTCCCCAGCCAAGACGCTGGACCTGTCAGCCTCCCGCATCTCGCAATGTTCCCAGCCGCGTCTCCTCTCCGACGCGCACGAATTGATCGAGCAGCTGCGCACGCTGTCGCAGGCCAAAGTTAAGTCCTTATTAGGAGTGAACGACGTGTTGGCCAAACTCAATTTCGACAGGTTCCAAGTTTTCGATACGTCAAAAACGGTCACTGACGCTTCAAACCCTAGTGAAATGCTAAAACAGGCGGCGCTGGTCTTCAATGGACCGGCATATCAGGGTTTACAGGCTCATAATCTATCGAACTCGGACCTCGAGTTTGCCCAAACCCATCTCTGTATTTTGTGTGGTTTGTACGGGGTCTTGAGACCACTGGACCTGATCCAACCTTACCGGTTGGAAATGGGTCAAAAATTCGAGAATAATAGAGGAAAAAACCTCTACGAATTCTGGGGAGACACTATCGTGTCCGAGTTGGACGTTCTTTTCAGTGAAGAAGAGACCAAGGAAGATGTCAAGCAACAACGGGTGCTGGTCAATGTGGCCTCGCAAGAATATTTCAAGAGTTTGCCCCGTTCGGCGCTGGAAGTGGCGCGAATTTCGGTGGTCGACTGTGTGTTCAAGGACGATGGCAAGATCAAGTCGGTGTACGCGAAACGTGCTCGAGGACTCATGTGCCGATACCTGATCCAGAAACGAGTGGACTCGTTGGAAGGCATCACGGGCTTTGATTTGGAAGGATACAAATACTCGAGTTCAGCTTCAAGTGACGACACCTTCGTGTTCGCTCGCACGGCTGCAGAACAGAAGTTGGCACTGCAGCAGACAAAAGCGAAGGCGACGGCAAAGTCGAAGCCTAGGCCTAAAGCCAAGCGTGAAGCTAGTAAGGTAAAAAAATCGAACCAAAACCAACTGAAGGTTGAGGAGAAAATTGAGAACTACGAAGAGAAGTCTCAACTGCGTCGCTCCACGCGCAAGAAGCACAAGACAAATTGATTAGGTTTCTATTGCGAATAGAGTTCATTCAGCTTAGTTCGTCGTTCGCTCGGATGTTACACATTTTCAGTTGTACGCACGGGTTCATACGTGTGGCGAAAGTCTTTAAGATCGGATTGAAGACCGTAAATAATCCCGCTGAAGAGGAAAACTCCAGTCAGTGCAGCTGGAATGAGTTCTGTGAATGCCCAGCCCACCACAAACCCCGAGACAGCGAGCGGCACAACCAACGCTGCCGCCATGATCAACGCGTGCGAATTTCCGCATAAATAAGTCGAACGAGGGAGGTCGGGCATTGTCACGCGAAGTCGTACCGCAGCCACGATGAGCACCATCGTCTCCAATCCAGACAGCGCATTCGAAATGACCATCATGTCCTTAATCGTGACGGTCACAACGATGAGGATGATGGCGAGGCTGCAGAATATCACACTGTGGTCGATCCCGTGAACGTTGGGCCGCGCCATTCCCGAAAAACGTAGGGAAAAGGGCGCAAAATCCTTCTCGGCCATACCACAGGCCAAGAAGACGCTGCAGAGGAGGCCACCGATATAGAGCCCTGCGTCGCATGCTAGTGACACCACAGTAATCCAGATCGTGACAATGGAACCACCAAGATGCTTGCCAGCACTGTAGCTAGCTGAGCCTGTGCCTGTCCAAGTTGTCCAGTCTGGCTGGCACAGTGCGATAACAGGAAGGACTGGCACGAGGTATGATAGCGGTATGAGCCCGAGAGAGATCAACATGACACGACGAAACGTGCGAGGCGGGTCGCGCACGCATTTTGCGAAGACTGAGAGGTTCTGGAAGCCATTGAAGTTCCAGACGAGCGCTGTCACCAGATTACCATACCCCAGGTATGAGCTATCTGAAGTCATCGTAGTATCAGGAATTTCACCTAATTTGTCCCAACTGTCCGCTCTCACAGCGCTCCAGACGGCAATCAACTACTCACAAGACATAGCAGGCGTTAGTCTGCTAGTAAGAGACAACACAAGTAACTAAACTCAGCGTACTTACCACAAAGGGGATCAAAATAAACGTGATAAGCGATCCAGCAGCGTAGCTCACGACTCGTAGATGAAAAAAGCTCGGCATCGCTAGAAACATGCTAAACCCCGCTCGCGCCGTGTACTCCAACACAGGCATACCGGACCATCCAGCAACCCGATATATCGACGCCATTCCAATGGACGCATACGTCGCACAATGCATGCAGTTCCCCACCCAGGCCCAAAAGCCCGCCTGTAATCCCCATGCTGGCCCGAAAGCCAGTGCGACCCAGTACGCGTGTCCTCCAGCTTCCGGGATGGCGCTTACAAGTTCCGTGACCATGAAAGCCATCGGGAAGAAATATAAAATAGGAAAAACTACCAGTGCGATCAGACCTAGTAATGGTCCGGCAGCTACAATCACCGCCTCTCCACCTTCAGGGCCGCTGCCAACTGTGAAGAAACTCAAGGCCAACAACATGGCGGTGGATAGGACTCGGCCTCTCAGTGGTCGAAAATTGCCCAACCCGCTATTAGACCGAGTGACGTGCATCTGAAGCCTCCTCAGCATGGAATTCTCGTCTTCGGATACCCATCGGAACTCGTCACCGATGCCTGGGGGTTCGTCAATCTTGGAATTTGTATGGAACTGAACACTTCGAGGGGTCTGCAGACTCTGGAATTCGATGGCGTCGTCACTAAGTAAAATGTATCAGAAACTAATACTTCAATTGTAGCATGAGATAGGCATGTCGGGGTTGGTACCTGAGGATGTCGGTGTCGCCTGTCATGGCCAAGGAAGCGTGTGGACGCGGAGTGCCATGGTTCATACTGCTGCACGTCGGACGACGAATTAGATTGTATCTCAAGTTTCATTGGTCGAAAATATAGACATCCTGTGATTGGCTGAAATAATTATCAGGAAAATTGCTTTGTTTTTGGTGTTCGACAAAATTGGAGATAAAGTTAGGAACCTTCGACAATGTTTCCAAAATGCAGCCTGAGAACTAACAACGTCTTCCGCGATTCTGCATCGCCGGTGCGAAGGATTTCTTGATTGATGTTAGAGATGATCCTGTACGTACCGGTAGTTCCAGAACCGTACATCATTCATTAGCGGTGTCTTCGTGTCAATCAATCCCGACCAGAAAATAAAAAAGTATTGAGTGAAATCTTGCCACGGGACGGCAAAAATTTCTTCGCCGTCTCCCTTGACGATGCTTCTTCACACTTGTCTAGCTCAGCGTATGTGGTCGAGATGAGACTTTCAGATATTTCGTCCGTTTTTGTGGTTAGCTCCTGCTGCGCATGGGCGTTGTTGGTAACATTCATTATTTTCAGTTGTACTGCAGCTCAGCAAGATCAGTGACAAAAGACTGCAATGGCGCAAATTTCTCCGTAGCCGAACGTGGATATAGCGTTAGTTCCCGTCGCGACGGGAACCCACTCGATGAGGAAGCTGGTGGCCATCCTGCTGTTGTCTATGCATCCATATCGCGACGCTTGGCTCGATCAAGCCGACGAAATGATCCTCACCGACTGCGCATACGGGCCGTTGGTCGTGTTGCTCGCATACATTTTCTGTTGGGAATCAAGCTAGCGCCGAAGACGACGAGGTGAGTTGACGGAGGAAATCTTGGCTGAATACGATTTCGCGTTAGGCTGCTGTCATTTTGCGTTTAGAACTCGGGTCCACGACGTTGGGCTTGCTGTCTCATGCTCGAAATATTTGCATTGACGTTGACAGCATTCCCCTCAAGTAGCTCCTTAAGATTGCATCTTGATGCAACAGACGACCATAGCTAACACCTTTAGCCAGAAGTAAAACTTCATAAATGCTCAATCTTCCCTTGAGCAGAAGTGTATCCAAATGGACATTATCCACAATTTTTGAGCTGACGGTCAAACCATTCCACACTCACACAGCAGCTTCGATATCCAGCGTCAAGTAATAGGGCGATGATACCGCCACGGCATTTGAATAACACATGATCAAGTCCTTATGATGCGCTCAATCATGTTTTCGGCAGTCATTTCTACTGCGGGGTTGTCGTCGGGAGTAACATATTCCCATTGTTCGAAATCTTAAATACCTTGCCAGAGTCCAGATCGGTCACTGTCATAGGTGGCGGCGACATAGCACCAGGTTTCTTCGACACAGTCTGATCGGGCGAAGTCCTGGAGCCCGACGCGGCAAAGCCATTGCCCACTTTAGAGTATCCGAGCTTCAGCCGACGACGGTGTGCGTTACGAAGCTTGAGCAATACCGGGTGACTGCAGAGCTCCAGGACTTCACAAACACTCGTGGTCAGGTCTTCCGGTGACAGGAGCGCTAGTGAGCGTCCCACCGCAGCACTCACCTGCTCGGCGCTGTTACTAACAGCATCGCCGCATCCAGCTAATGCGAGGACGTCATCTTCTGCGGCACTGCAAAGCGCCAACGCTACGCAGAACATGCCTTCAAGTCCCAGCAACAGACATACATCCCAACAGCACATCAATGTGTCAAAGCGCAGCTGCGAGTGCGATGCTGTCAACGTCACGTCCGAGAAGAGCGTTGGGAACCACTTGTACGCCAGCAAACACACGGGCAATCCTGCCCGCTCTAGTGCTGTGTGGAAATTAGGCAGATGGAGTCGAGCCACTTCCTGCAAGACGTCCCCCACCTCAACCAGCGATCGGAAAAGGTCGAAATGATCGCGTCCAGTGCCTTCACAGCAAATGCCAAACACGTGCGGCAGGATACGGGCAACAATGCCACGGAGAAATCTGAAGGCTTCAACTTCATCGCTCTCCAGGACTTCCAGCAAGATGAAGGCGAGTCCGTTCATCCCCTGCATATAAAAACTGGGGGACGATGGAGGCGATCCTGCAGAGGAGGGCGACAGTGGATCTTCATCGGTTCGCACATCCAGTGAGCAGCTAGACAAGAAAGCATGCAGCACATGCCCCAAGCGTTCCAGCCGAACAGCACGTTCACTATCATCGAGCTTCGGTGCACCTGCCGACGCAGCCAGCCACTTCACAGTTCGAGGGATATCTTTTTGCACTTGCAAGTCGTCTCTGTAGTTTAGATAGCAACAGAAGCGCAAACTGGCAGGATTAGCAATTATCCATGACAAATATAAGGAATAGATAACGAACGTACTCTTCTGAAAGCGGTGAGCAGAGCAACTGCTGGAAGAGCTCCTTGTTCTCTTCGACACCATGGGCAGGGTTCAGTGCCCAACAGAAAATCTGCTGCCAATACTTGGCACGCAACGTTGTGTTTTTCTGCATCAACTGGAGAGCCTCAATGAACCGTCCGCTCGATTGCAAGACTCGCAGCATTTCTGAGAGCTCGCTGTCCGGTAAATACGCGGCCGACTGGGTGGCGCTTATCCAATCCTCTGCCGATGGTAGCGATGACGTAGCATCTACTGGGCTTAATTCATCTTCTAGGTCCTCGTCACTTGCGTCATCTTCGTCGTCGTAATCTTTCGCATCTTCACCGTCCTCCATGCCTTCAAACGCGTGCTCTAGATGCCGCATATTCATGGAACTCTGCAGCTGTAGCGCATCTAAATCAAAGGACCCTCGAGCTAATGCACCTCCAGGCACTAGTCCCTCCGCTATGGTAATAGCGCGTTGTACTGCATCCGTCCACGCTCTTCGATCCGTCTCAGATCGTGCTTGGAATAACATCGAGTGCGCTTGCACCGTCACCATGAAGCAAAACTTGCGATCTGATACCAACTCGTGTACAGGCTTGACAGAGCTCCCACTGCTCAGTACCAGCACGCGTTTTGTCTTGCTGTTGCTACTACTACTATTACTATTTTTCCTGCAATTCCCAATGGCCATCGGAGTTTTGACCTTCAATTGACAAGTCAATAAATCACCCGATAAATCCACCACCTGCTCTTTCCAATCCATCCGAGACGATTTCCGGTACCTCGCCAACGACTTTAACTGCGTCAACGGACTCGTGTATAGCTTCGCACGTAGCACGCCGCATTTCGCGGGACTTCGGAGAAACCGCAGCGATACCGGTAACGGACCTGTGGACTCCAACAAAAGTTTCCTCACTTCGACTGACGTCAAAGTCTGCAAGGAAACTCCATTGGCACTCACTAACAACGACCCTCTCGGTATGTGGACGCCCGCCACTGCCAAACTCTGCGACGTCTTGACGCAACACTCGTGTATCCACTCGTAGACCGAGCTCAAGTGCGCCATGTCGGCTCGTTGGGGCGTAATCACCTCGAAGAAGTCGCTCTCTGATTGTGCTTCCATGTCCACCGACGTCCTCGAGTCACTGTCTCTGCCCGTCATCGGACTTGGTGGTCGCGTCAGTGTCGTCAACTTCAACGCAGCTGCCCGAAGTGCAGTCAGCCAATGGCGCACATCTTCAGCTTGTCGAGCACTAAGCACCAGCTTGACAGAAGTTGCAGTTGCTGATGATGCGATCTGTGATGCGACCACCGTCACTTGGAACGCGTTGTGTCTCCCCACTAGAGGGAAGGGCAACGTCTTGACAGCTGCGCCCGTGACGTCCAGTTCTCGACGGAGCGTCATCCCGCTGCTATTATTGTTGCTGTTGTTGCTGTTGAGGCTCCGATCAGGCGACGACGTGGACGACGTGGTGGACGCCCCGGAGGACGCTCGACGCGCGCGAGACAGCAGCTCCCTCTTGCTCACGTCCGACGAGTACTCGCGCAGCGTCCCGCTGGTCTCGGACAGCACGAAATAGCGCTTGTGCCAGCCTCGCAGAAGCTTGCTACGGCCCTCGCGCGTCCATAGAACGCCTTCCATCTCTAGCGGCCGAAGGAAGTGACCTCCTGGTGACGACAAGTTGCCGTGTTGACTTGTGAGGCTTTGGTGTGCATTTGAAAGGGGTTTTAGCCAATGGTAGAATAGATAAGAATTAGGCGTCATGATTGGTGGATATCTAGTGAGATTACAGCCAATCATGACGTCCTGATAATACCCAACCACTCGTTGGTGGACATTCACTCAATTGACTCGTTGGCCACGCACTCAACTCGTTAGAGTTCCAGAGCTGCTGCACGTCGCGACCATGGAGAACGCCGCCTCTCGCTTCGGCCAGCACCTCGCGCACACCGGTACGCATTGATTGGACTATTATTTTATGTTTCTTATATCGCTCCTGATGCCTAGTACGAAGCCAATATAAAACCACGATGCTAACCATTCTCATGTTTGGTATTTTATTGTTATTTCTATTTCTAAAAACAGAGAAAAAATACCGCGACCGCGCCTTGAAGAAGTTGACGGTGTACCTAACGAAGAAGAAGGAGTGGACGAGTCTGGAATGGGACAAGCTCTGGAAGGCGCTGTTCTACTGCATGTGGATGAGCGACAAGCGTCCTGTCCAGGAGGAACTGTCCTCCAATTTGGCTGCTCTGGTGCACCGCATCCCCAGCACCGACTTGGCGCTAGAGTTCGTGCACTCGTTTTTCCGGACCATGCACCGCGAGTGGCACGGACTGGACGGTCTCCGTCTGGACAAGTTCTACTCACTCGTGCGTAAGTTTGTTCGCGAGACGGTGGCGCTGCTGCGCGTGCAGGACTGGGACGAGGATCTGGTGCAGCAGTTCGTCACGATTTTGTCTGCGGAGGTCGTGAGCCAAGTGCCCAATGGACTGCGTATGCACTTGGCGGATCTGTACTTGACGGAGATCTACAATGCAGCAGGCAAGGATGTCACGACGGAGGCGTTTGTGACGTTGCTGGAGCCGTTCTTCACGCTGCTGAGCAGCGAGTATGATAAGACGGTGTTTAAGCGTGTGCGGGAGTTGGTGTTCGAGGATATGCTGACCAAGTACAAGTTTGGACCTCAGTCGGAGAAGGAGGAGGAGGAAGACAAGGAGGAGACAGATGAGGAAGAGGAAGAAGAGGCGGAGGACAAGGTGTTCGAACAGGTGGAGGTGCCGCAGGTGCAGCACCGCATCTTCGCCATCGCGTCGGCGGACGATACGGCTGAACGCAACCGCTCGGCGCTGTACACGCTGTACAAAAAGTTCTTCACTGTAACGCACATCGACTCTTTCCAGGCTGCACAGGAAGAGGTTGCTAAGCCTACGAAAATTGTGAAGAAGCAGAAGGAGGACAAGCCGGCTGCGGCCGAAACTGCAAAGGAAACGACGAAGGAGGAAGGAGCTGCTGATGAGAAGAAGAAGTCTAAGAAGTCCAAAAAGCGCAAGGCCAAGAAGGAAGCCGAGGAGGAGGCTAAGGTTAAGAAGGTTGAAGTAGTGAAGGAGGAAAACGCTGAGACTACGTCCCCAAAGAAGAAAGCTAAGAAGCAGAAGGTCGCCACTGAGGTTAAGGCTGAAGATGTCGAGATGACGACCCCGCCTGCTGAGACTGAGAAGAGTAAGAAGAAGCAGAAGAAGCAGCAGCAGGAGCAGAAGAAGCAGGATGAGAAGGTTGCGGAGAAGAAGCCTGCTGCGCCTGCGAAAAAAAAGGCTTCGCCCAAGGAGCAGCCTAAGCCCAAGCAGGAGGAGGCTGAAAAGAAGAAGGAGGCCTACACTACGGTGACTAAGAGTGGCAAGAAGTTCAAGCGTTGCGGCTCGTGCGGCGGCTTTGGCAAGGGCCTGGTGCCGAAGGACAAGAACCTCTGCGGCCACTGCGAACGCACGCAGAAGACACAAAAGAAGAAGTCAGCTTCGGCTTCGAAGAAGCGGAAGGCGGAGTCACAAGCTCAGGCTGCACGGGAGGAGCAGGAGAAGGCGGAGTCGAGTAAGAAGGTGACGTTTGGCAAGAGCAAGGCGCTGCGGCATGAAGTGTCGATCAAGCGACTCAAGGCCTCAGCTAAGCGCGATGCCGTCTCGAAGGATACGGAGGATATTAAGGGCGTCTTGAAGGTGACGACTCCGTCGCCGGTGGCATCGAAGAAGTCGAAGAAGGCTAAGGCAAGCAAGGGACGGAAGACGGCTGCGGACTTCTTTTAAGAATCCGCCAGCTCAAGCATTGCAAGCAGCAGGACTTCAAACGGCATTTGCTGTGCATCTCACTCATAGAATGACAAGGCTCTCCCGCACTGGGCAACATGAAAATATTTTGCATTGTTGTTTTAGATCTTCAGAACACGCGATACCTCGCTGTTTAGCTATCGTTGTTGAATTCAATCCGATGGCATCGGGGCACTGCTGTCTTGAGCCACGTCCTCCTGCTCCTTCAGGGCACTAGTGTCATCGCACAGCTCCACGGGCGACACCTGGCAGCCCAAGTCATCACCACGTTCCGCTGATTCTTGTTGGTGGGTTTCAGTGGTTTGGGCAGACTGCGTTTCGTCGTTTTTGCTGCACATTGAGATGTTGCTGTCGCCGTCGTGAATACCTTCGCTCAATTTCTCAACTTCGGCTGAATCATCAACATCGAGCGGGGCAACATTTTCCTCCCCCGGCAAGTTGAGTTCGCTGCTGGCATCTTTCAATGAAGCTTTATCACCGTAACGCTGCTTTGATGCCTCAGTAGAGGACGCCAACTTTTCGATGGTGGCAGACTCCAACAGAGTTGGCTCATCCGCAGCTGTGCGGCAATCATTTCCCGGTTGTTTGCTCTCATCTGTAGTCGTATCATCGGAAATGGTTTGACCATTGATACTGAAGCTGATGTCCGCGAAAATTCGGCAGAGATCATCAATAGGAAGCCGCGGCGTCGATACTTCATAGGTATCAAGAGGTCCGACAAACGCGGGGCGCTTAGTACGGGTCCCTTCTCCGGTTACCTGTGGTTGCCAAGACACAAGAACATTCTTCGGAGACCCAAATTCCACCCACTTGCGAACTGAAGGTACTGCATATGTAGCTGTTGGAATGCTAGGGTCTGCTCCGTTGCGCAGTAACAGGTCTGCGATTTCCACGTTACCAAACGCGAAAACGTATACGAGGGCAGGTCCCTCGTTCAAATGAAAGGCAACAATCTGCTCACCTCCACGTTCAATCATTCGTTCCATAAGTCTCGGTAATCGTCGAATACACGCGACCTGGAAAGCTGATGCAAATTGGAATGCGAAGGCACTGGGCGTAGCGCTATCGCCGCCATTTTCTTTAATGCCGTGCCACTGACTCACTAAGTAAATAGCCATATCTTCCAGACCTCGCGAGACCGCACAATCAATTCCTGCCTCTAAGAAATCCAAAAAGTGGTTCCCTGTCGTCGACTCAATAGCTGCATTCCCAGGTGCTGTTGACGTGACAAGAGTCTTAACAACCCCAAGTCGATTCCACCGTACCGCCTGCATGAAGTTGCGGCGTTGTGCTTGATAGGTTAGACTGCGGAAAAGCTGAGGAAGGTGTAATTTCACTAAAAAGTCTGCAATCTGTGAATTGCCAATCTCACATGCGTAGTCGAAAATGGATTTATGAGGGAACCGCCAAGAGCGTATAGATGTCCGCACTATTTCCTTCCCCCATCGTCGTGGTTCTGACTTCAAAAGTCTTGCTGCAGGAATTCGTTTCCATTTGCAACGCCATTCTACTGGGGGTCTGCCTCGCTTCTTTCTGTAGTTGTAGCTTGAGTGCCAAAGGTAATCTTCATCGATAGAAGTGGCGAGTACTAATCGAGACTTTTCTTTAGGATGCAGGCACTCGCAAGCAAACGAGTACCAACCAGGTAAGGCAAACCACTGAAGGAGGCCAGCAATATCAAACTCAACAGTGTACGGATGGGCACCAGGGTCCCCAGAGTGATCAACACTGGCATAAGGATCCGCGCCAAACTCGCAAAGTCTGCGAACCGCCCGCAGTCTGCCGTAGGCAAACGCGTACATCAACGGTGTGTATCCATACTTATCTCGAATGTTCACAATTGTCTGCACGCTCATATCTGAAGATTCAGCATCACAAGAATCACGTTTCTCGTGCGCTGCCGCTGTCAGTAGTAACTCTAGAGTTTCTTCGTCGCCGTACAAGGCCGAGTAGTGTAAGATTGAGCGTCCAAAGCTACACCGCATTCCAAATAACAAACATTTCCCCTTTAAAGTCGTCTTGCTGTTACTCTTGGGTACGCCAGCGTTACTCTCTTCTTCGTACAAGTTCATGAACCATCGAACAACAGGGAATGCTCCATGGCGAGCAGCTACAAAGATGCCAGCTTCCCCTTTTGCAGTAAATAATGCATCGTGCGGCTTTGGCTGCGATCGAGAATATAACGCAATCAGGATGGCCAGTCGATTGTATTTTGCAGCATACAACAAAGCGGTCAAGCCATCACGACAGCGTATATCGAGCGAAGCCCCACTAGCCAAGAGCACGTTTGCAGCTACCTCATGCCCATGCATAACAGCAAGTTGCAAGGCAGTTCGACCATTGACATCGGGTATGTCTATGGCCGTGGCTTTCGCCGTATTCGACTGCAGCTTCGTTAGAAGAAGACGACAGATAACTTCGTCTCCACTTACAGCCGCCAAATGGAGCGGAGTTTGCTTGTTTCTGTCTTCTGCCAACAAATCAAACCCTCGTAACTCGAGCAGTTTAATCACAGTGGGCAGTTCTAGACTAGCTACAGCACAGTGAAGTGCAGTTTTCTGATTCCACTCGGCCTTTCGACTGCTTGCCTCTTTTGGATATTTATCAAGTATCGAGTCGACAACGTTCCAAAACCTTTTGTTCAATTGTACTTCCTGCGCAATAGTAGCCGCAAGCGCAGACGCCGAAGTGAGCATCTGATGGATAAGGTCCGAATTCATCGCCACGGGAAACACTTCCTTTGTCAAGAGGGTCTTCATAATGCCTTCTACACCTAGCAGTAGCTCCTTCCCACCATTGTGTTTCACATACTTGGAATACCGCCGCCAGTGATGCTGTGCTGTATGCTCCGCATCCGTTAAGAATTGCGCTAGAAAGACTTCTGTGAGTGCCACGGTGACAATTGCACCATGATCCAAAAGCAGTTCCACGCCTGCGAACTGAACTGTCTTCATTGCGTAACATATTGCAGATACTTGCGCAACTCCATTGGTTTTAGCGTCGTCTTCAGTTGTTTCGCACGAAAAGCGAGCGCTCGCTCCACCATCCAGCAGTGCCTGCGCAATTTTTAGGTTGCACGGAACTTTCTGAGCAAAACAGTGAACCAACGCGTGATCGATGATGTTTGCTGCGGAATATATCTTTTGTTGTACCAGTGCCGATAGCAGATAACGTACGACCGGGAGACCAAATGCATCCTTTCTTCCACTAGCAACCTCTAGTGGCGATTTTCCCTTTCGGTTTGGTGCAGTTAGGTTAGCACCAGCATCTACGAGAGCTTGAACAGCTATCACTTCTCCTCGTCGGCACGCGTGATGGAGTAAGGAATTATCAACGTGCCCACGAGAAATCAACAGCCCATAGTTGATAAACTTTTGAATCAAATATCCATTCGTTTGCGTTTTTGTAACGTCAATACATCCAAACATGCCAAGGTTTTGCCACCTGCAAGTAGTATTACTGGTCGACAGACTGCTCCGTGATTCCTCAAAGGATCGAAATGTAAGCGGCAAACTGTTTAGCACTCGACAAAATTCCAGATCATCGACAAGAGACTTTGAATGTAACGCCAAGCAAAGGAACGCTTCCAGGGAGCCTCTTGAAGCAGCATACCATATCGGACATTTGGTCGATGGTGCTTGGCCGAGTCGTAAGTTAGCAGGTACACCCAGGCTCAGAAAGAATGCAATTAACTTTGCTTGATTGCTCATTGCAGCCCTGTGCAACACCAAGGAACTTTTTGCTGCACGCACGAGAACCGGTTTCCAGATACTCGCCATATCTACAAAATATTCCTGGTGGTGAACAAACATTTCGTCCAAAACGAACCATAGTCGGTAACGTGAGCAAATAATCAGGATCTTCTGTACCAACTCAAAGACAGGACTAGTTCCAATGAATTCACAAATGTCGCCGACATATTCAGGGGAGAGGGTCTGTTTTAGAAACTTTGTGGCAACTTCAACGGAATTTCTCCTGAAATCGTGTTGGTATCTCACGCCAGGAAACGCTGCGTCGCATTCTCTCTCATCCTTTTCCAGCAATTCAATTCCATTCACCCGAGGGCTATCCATTGAATGCTTCGATGGCAGCGTGATTCCTTTCAGTGTGCTCACAAGGGTGTGGACATCAGGCCTTGCGCCATGCTGAATAAGCAACGCGAAACATTCAATACACTGAACGGCTGCGCAAACACCCAATGCACTCTGAAACTCGTCTTTGCACGACTCGTACGTGAAACCACCGCCACCATCAACCCTGTCATGACTCAAAAGAAAACGTAAAATTTGAGTCTGATGTGCCTCGCAAGCAGTGACCAGGAGACTCTTGAAGGATTTCCCTTCACGAATAAAGCACCCGGAGAAGTTATTCTGGAGGATATCTCCGAAGTACTTCACAATTTCAAAGTGTCCACAAGCAATGGCAATGTGAATAGGAGTTTCAGCTGGCGCTTTCAAACCGACCATATCTGTTTGTGCTGTTGAAGGGGGAACAAATGGAGAAAAAATATTCATTCCTGCTTCAACGAAAACTTGCACCAGTGTTAAGTGTCCAAGGGCAACAACCAAATGGAGAAGAGGTACGCTTTGGTTGACACTGCACTCGATTAAATGGATCAAATTTACTGAGGCTTCGTCCACTTGTAACGTGCTGCTGTGGTCATTCTCATGTTGACGTATTGGATACACATTCTTCTCAAGCTGCTCCGTTCTAGCCGCTTTGGTCATTGCCTCAGTGACTACAAAACGCACTACCATGCGCTCATAGAACGCGTTGTCTGTGTACGATACTTTACCAGTTCTCCATCGTACTCTTTTCCGTGTGTGGGGAATTGTCTCCTCAGCATTTGCACCTAACACCAAAAGCTTCGCTGCAGTGTCTGTGTGGCCGTGAATTAAAGCGTAAAATATAGCCCCTCTGTGTCCACATCCAATCCATTCATACCATGCTCTGCGACTTGTTACTCTCTTTGGTTTTGACGAATCACTTCTTGTAATACAATTTACATTCATTCCGCCTGCAACCAACGCAGTCACAACTTTTGTTTGGCCTGCAGCAGCAGCCAAGTGCAGAGAATTCATACCATATGCGCTAGGTGCATTCGAGAGTGCAATTTGCTGTGATAGAAGCACCTGAACGAGTCCCCAGAATCCTAGTACACTTGCTAAATGGACGTCCTCTCGAGTTACAACCCCCTTACTTCCTCCATTGTCTTCGAGCAACCGCTTTGCAAGCATCAAACATATGCGCTCCATTTCTATCCACTCATTCTGTTTTTGGGAGCGCTCCACTGTACAGCGAAGTTCTTCAGGTATACCAAACACTTTCACACTTTGAGCGATTAGTAGCCCAAAAGTCAATGGCGAAGCCACCGTAGCTGCAGTACCGACATCCTCGTATTCAGCGTTCACACCTCCCTTGGATTGGGTGTTGTGCTCTCCTTCCATCGCTATTGGTAGTGCAAGATAGACGCCAAAAGAAGTTTTGCGATTTCGTTGTACCGTGCAAAGTGAGCAGGGGTCTGCATTGCTGCGAAGAAGTAGATCGACCATTTCTTCACTCTTCGAACGGATAGCAAAGTATAGTGGCGTTTCAGCATTCGTAGGGGGCATTTCAACATTAACGGTTGCAGATCGCCCAATCAGCATCTTTGCACAAGCAATGTTGCTTCCTAGCGCAGCAAAATGAAGCGGTGAGAAGGAGCACCGCCGAAGAAAGCCGTCCTTATCTACACCAGCTTCTAAAAGCAGGTCCAAGAGTGCTAAGTGTCCATACCATGATGCACACCCAAGAGGCGACTCACCATTGGTCTCATTTGCCAGGTCAACATTTGCTCCCAGCTCCAACAAGCTCCTAACAAGCGCCAACTGACTCGCCATTTCGTCTGAGTGTAGTTTGTTTGCTTCAGAGCTAGTTCTTACTAGAATACAGATCCGCTTGCACTCTTGAAGCAGCACCGTTTCCCTTGTTTGAGGGTGTGTCATATCGATCTCAACTTGTAATCTGTGAAGTCGTCGACATATTTCCACTGCAACACTGATGTTGATGTTTGCCAGCTCAGCAGCGATGTGGAAAAGTGGAGATGGAGCTATTTTTACTAAATGTGGCCGCTCATACCCAGAGTCTTCGCCGTGTTCACGACGAAGAAGAAATTCTAGCACAGTTAAACGTTCTTGAAGATTGGAGAGGTTCTGCTTGCATCCCTTTATCAGCAACTCGACTGGTGCCTCAATGTCGACAAATGAAAACTGGTCAGATGATATCATTAGGTTCATTCGATTCCCAAAATGTTTCGAGTCTCCTTTCCACCATATCCCCAGAAGATGAGAAGTTCCTTGTACTATACGGTATTCACATCGCGAGATGGATACAGAAGCACCCGCGCTTACCAAGGAGGTGCACACCTCGAGATTGCCATGGATACAAGCGTAGTGTAGTGCTGTATACCCGTGAACATCTTGGAGGTCCAAACTGTTTTCTCTCTGGCCTTCAGTGTTGAATCCACCGTTGACGTCATGAAACATGGCGTCGCCACTTGATTTTATCAGGGATATGAGCTCTGTTGCAATGGCCCAATGTTTTTGCTGAATTGCTAGATGAAGTGACGTACATCCGGCGATGTCTTGGTAAGACGCCGTTTGCGGAAATTTTGCGATCAGACACTTCACAATATGACCGTAGCCTTTGTGCGCAGCCAAATGCAGTGGAGTTTGTTGGCGTTGATCCCGTAAGTAACCGTCGGCACCAAGCTTCAGCAACAAATCAACTGTAGCTGTATGACCTTGCTCAGTCGCTTCATGAAGTGCTGTGCGCTGTAAAATCTCCATCTGATCATTGATGTACTGCAAAACTTGTCGTTTCTCCAGGTCTACCAACCGTTGAACTCGTATCAAGTTACCATCATGGCACGCCTGGATCATGTCTCCGTACACTTGTTTCTCAAGTTCTAAGCAATTCGTACGATCATAACAGTCATTATTCACGAGTTGCTCCAACTTGTAATTGTCCCAGAGCAAATCGATCACTTGGCGGAGCTGAGGATAAGTACGATGAGCAAGGAAAACGTTTTTGCGGTCATCGACGGGCTTCGAATTCAACACAACCTCGGTATCTTTTCCATCATACTGAGAAATCGCTTGTGCCGACATCTTCGCAGCAGTTTCCAGAGCACTATATAATGGTGATTTTCTTTCGGCGTTTATCAGCCATGGTGTTGCGTGTTCCCGTAGAAGCATGCTCACTTCCTTCAGTCGTCCATGTCGAGCGGCATGATGGAGTGGTGTATCCCCTCTGCTATCCTTACTATCCACAATAACCCGAGCGTTCAATAATAACTCCATGACATTTGCGTGCCCAAACTCAGCAGAGTCGTGCAGCATCGTACGGCCAAAAATGTCACGCCGGTTCAACCAAATTGCATCGTGGAGGGTGCCGCTCGCAATATGCTGGTAAAGTGCTTCGAAGTTACTTTCAGTTCCGCTAATATCGTACTCAAACTCCGTTAGATATGTCTTGCTTGCAAACAACGGCTTCTTCAGGGCGTTCTCGACCTTAACCGCTTTAACCTCGCCTACCGATGCTATAGAAGGTATCACAACATCATCAAGCACGTCATCGACACGGTCATTCACGCAAATTTTCTCCTCGACGGGTCGAAGAACCAATACGGGGAATACTTCTACTTCATTGTTTTCCAAGAAAATGTGGGTTGAGCTGAGAAACCTTCCCAAACCAAGCTGCCGGTTTGTCGAAGTTCCAGATGACGTGGTCAACGATATGTCATCACTAATTTTCGACACTTTCAGCTTTTTGTGTCTGGGTGGCAAAGCAGACAGTAGCCTTCCAGGGACATCCCATTGATAAGCTGCCCACTCTAATTTCTTTGGTCTTCGTCGCTTCTTCGGTTCGCAGTTAACAAGTCGTGACGGTAGTACGTTGTCATCTTCTACGTGAACCAACACAGTTTTAATGCTGGATATTCTGGTGTTGTCTACATCGTCATTCTTCTTTTGAGCAACTACGTGCCGAGATCTCTTTGCAGTCTCAGTATTTGACTTTTCCTCCATTTGGTGCTGTGCTTCCATTGCGATAAGTCTCGCCTTCCACTGCATCCTCTGTTTGAGCAAGTTGTTTTCATACTTGCGCTCACGCAAATTCATCGCACCAATCCGTTGCATCCGTCGTTCAGGCTTTGAAGGTATCGACGGCGAATCATCTATTGGGACTGATGAAGGTCTGTTGTCCTCATCATTTTTGCCTCCTCCATTAATCATGGAAGGTGGCGACAGTATCTCTCCGAAATGTGATTTAACCATGAGTACACCTTGCTGCGGTCGAGCTTCTGTTCGTAGAGACTTCAAGATTTCCGACTTTGATTTTGCCTGGATTAACTCCTGTTCGTATATCCACTCCCCACTCCAGGAAGTGGCAACGTGCCACTGTACAACTGGCTCGAGTCGCTTTCTCGGTGCATTTTTCCGCAAACGAAAGGCACGATGCTTGTAAACGGGCTTTATATCGTGAACAAACTTTTTGTACCGCGTGATAAAATTGCCCATGTAGCGAAACTCGAAAGGACTATTGACAGTTGGCCGTTCAAGTCCCCGATTCTTGGCTACAATATCGGTTCGCAATCCTGGTGAGCCGCGCAATGCAAAGGGTATGGTGGACCACGCTCGATGATCCACTTCCCACACCTTCTGTACCTCACGTCCTTGACACATAAATACAAAATCTTCTGGAACTCGATGCACCTGCGCGTAGATCATATCGCGCACAGTCCTCAATGACGTAGTCTGCATGTGATGATCATTGCTAAATTCGACAGCTCCTAGAAATTCCGCATCCTTCTCCATCATGATGTAAAGTTTCGGTTTGTCTGCATCAAAGAGCCATCCGTCAGCACCGACACAATTGAAGATCAACACGCCTGCCGCACGCACCTTCGCCTGTGCATTGCTTGGCATAATGAACTGCAAACCGGTCTGACACCATAAACTTGCAGAACACTTCCTTGGCAATAGACCCGTTCCTGTTGACACCAAGCGACTCCAGAACGTCTGTAACATACGCCATAGCTGCGTGCTGCTCAGGCTCAACCGTGTACTCAAACAACTTCATAATAGCACGTCCAACTGCCCCACACACTACAGCAATAAACACAATGGCAACAGTCAGCTTCTTCCCAGTCTTCAGCATCTGCCAGTCTCCCCCTCAGCAACTCACACATCATCAAATCCGTCGTCGAAATGGCTCCTTTAGCCTCCAAGTCCACAATATCAAAGATCACTACATCAACAATAAATAAAAATATAAATATAAGTAGAAAATAACAAATAAAATAATAAAAAAAAAACTTCAATTCAAAATTACCTTCGAAGCGCTGCAACATGCCGGGCGCCTGGCACACGAGGACGAGCGCGATAAGAACCTCCATGACGTCCACCATGCACTGCACTCTGGTGGGAGTGCGTGGCAGGAAGAGTCTCATGACGTCGTCCACGAGTTTCTGCTCCTTGATGCCCAGGATCGCACCTAACTGCAGCGCGTCCACGCAGGAGCGCGTCGTGAGCACCCGGTAACGCTGCAGCGCCAGCCGAACGTGCTCCAGGTGCCAGGAGCGGAAGCGCCGCTTGAAGAACGGACAGAGCGCCAGCTCCGCGTGCGCCAGCGGCAATGGCCGCGTGCTGCGGATCCCCATGCCGACGCCTTTTCGATACTGATGAAGCGGCGGTTGAGTGCGGAATGGAAAGAGTGATGGTCCTTCAAGATACTTCCCTGATAAAATGGATACAGAGGGAAACCAACGAGAATGACAGGTGTTTCAGAGGGATGGGAGAGTCAGAGTTGTTGCTTGGCTGTATGTACACTTGGGTCGGGCTTATTCGCATAGTTAGCGGGGTATATTCGTGTGCCATTCATGGGCGTGCTGCGTTCGCGTGTGGGCCGCGTGGCCGCCGTGTGCGCTGTTGTGAGTGTGTGTGTCATGCCGGAGATGGCGGCGTACAAGATGTTCCAGCAGAAGCTACCGAACGGGGCCAACGTTCCGGGGGTGGACGCCATCGGCCACGAGCGGGCGGGCGGCCCCAACAACGACTTCGGACTGGATTTCATCGAGGCTATGTTCAAGTGGACCAAGACGTTCTGCGAGAAGGACTCGGACGGCGACGGCCAGACCAACGGCCAGGAGCTCGGCGACCCGTGCTGCGAGTTCGAGCACAGGAAGAACGAGAAGGCCCGATGGGCGGAGGGGGTGTCGCACCCCGGAGACCCCGCGCTCAAGGCGGACCCGGCACTGTGGGAAGGCGTCGTCTGCGGGGCGGCGGTAGCAGAGGCAGAAGCTGAAGCAGGGCCTGCAGGTACTGAAGCTGCGGCTGCAGAGGAGAAGGTTGAGGAGATGGTGGTAGAGGCGGCGGTGCAGGGCGAGGCAGGGATGCAAGAGGAGAAGCAGTTGACTGCTGGAGCGCCGGCGCTGCATGCATCGGTGATGCTGTCGGCTGCGGTGCTTACGGTGATGGTGATCTACGTCGTGGTCATGCGGACGGGTCGTAGGTCCTCGCGCTACTTGCCGATCTTCCGACAGCAGCGGAGAGAACCCATGTAGAGTAGCAAGAGTAGACGTACACACACGGTTAACGAGCACCACGTGCAATGTACGGTGGTGCACGGCAGCAATACACTATCCATATTAGCTGGCTTGGAGCAAGACGGAGGCATCTGCCGGCAGGGAACGCTGGATCAACTTGCGTCTGTTCGTGGACAGCAACGACTGACGTTCAGTATCAAACGTGTCTATACACGTGCCGCCACGTACTGCTCGAGCATTTACCAATCGCCACGGAAGTACCAAGCACTGGTAACTTAGGAGTAATGCAGGCGTTCATCGGCGCGATTGCGGCGTTGGCGGCGTTTGCAGCGCCCCAGTCGTCGGGCTATTCCATGTACGCGATGCGTGTGCCTAACGGCGACAAGGTGCCGGGCGTGACGGCGTTGGGGCATCTGGATCCGGTGCTGGCTGGCCAGATGAACGAGTTCGGCATGGACATGATCGACGCCGATTTTCACTGGACCAAGGAGTTCTGTATGAAGGACTCGGACGGAGATGGCCAGACCAACGGCCAGGAGCTGGGAGACCCATGCTGCGAGTTTGTGCACAGGAAGAACCCCAAGGTGCGCTGGACGGAGGGCGTCTCGCACCCTGGAGATGCTGCATTCAAGTCGAACCCGAAGCTCTGGGAGGGAATCGTGTGCGAGGAGACTGTGGATGCAGCACCAGAGGCAGTTAACTCATCGGCGACGGCAGGACAGGAGACCAAGACGGAAACAGCACCAGCGGAGACGCAGGAGACTACGACGGAGACGGCGGTGAAGGGAGAAACGGTGACAGAGGATACAGATGAACCCGTCAAGGTGTCGAGCCAGAAGACGGAAGGTGCCAACGAGACTGCAGAAGAAGAAGAGGCTGCTGCTCAGAACGAGGAGGCTGGAGCTGCCCCTACACACTTCTCGTCGAGTTTGCTCTCGGCGGTGGTTGTGCTTAGCCTACTGGCGTTCGTCGTAGTGCGGATGCGAAGACGGTGGAGTCAGTGGACGCTGCTTCCTCAGCAGGGACGACGTGCACAGTAACGGTGAGAAGATGCATTGTACATTGGTTCCAAAATGCAGGCATTCGTTGCAGCTTTAGTTCGTTAGCACTCGTAGTATTGACGCAACCGCGGAAGCTAGTCTAACGAAGATGTGTGTGATGGCAGTCGTCAGGCTGTACTGTAGCACTGTATTGATACAATTGAGGACTAATCACCCTTTGCTTGACTGCGGACATGGCCTTCTCCTTTGGCGGGGCTTTAGAAGTGAAAGTCTCTGTTGCATCAAGCACCAAACTGCCTGTCACCACTAAATCAGTAAGTAGGAATCTGTCTCTTAGTCATCATCTATTTTTCACTATTGATACAATCTCTTGATACAATGCAACGACGATAGCAATACGTCTAGTTACAAAAAGTATAGTTTTAATGATATAGATTAGCATATCTCATCGAAACGGCGTCGTCAATTGCGCGCGCCACCGGCTTCAACAATGCTTGTCAACTCGGCTTCATGACGTAAGACTGGTCTACATCTACAACAATCGCCACTAGATTTATGGCCACATTACATCTAGAATGGTACATGCAGCCCGTGCAGGATACAGTACCAAACAGAGCACCACGTCACTGCAGCGCCAGTCACGTTGAGCAGGAACGGATTGCCAGCTGTTCGTTACGCCTGCACATGTCCATCCACCCCGAAATGCTCGACGGACTCCATTAACTGCCCGTCCAGCCCCACTAGCATTGCAAACACATCGTCTTCATTGATTGATCTCCAGCACACGGTGGACTGACTGCCTTGTCAGCACTTCGAAGTACTCGAGTCGAGTCGCTCGCACGAATGCCGTTCGTGAGCGGAGCTTTTCGATGCCCTCGCCTGGACTCTACCACGATACGTACGCTAGGGATCCGATCTCCATAGCCCGGCCGCGAGTGGAACTCACAGCGCAGAGACTCGACGAAGCCCTCGCTTCTCCTGGCTGTCAGTCACCGAAGTCGTCACTCCGCCCCAGCCAGTTCAACGGCGGCAGCGCACAGACAAGAGCACTCCACTTCATTGCGCTCTCCTCGTTGAGGGTGGCTGTGCTGTGCCTTGCTGACTCCCTCGCCAGTTCATTTCGCAATTGGATCACCCGGTAGTCGCGCGTTGTGCTGGTGGTAACGCAAGGCGATTCGGTCTCCACTCTCGGACCTTCCGTCTACGTAGTCGACACCTCGTTGCTCAGGTTCACCATTTCGTCGACCATGTTCGACTCCAACTACGACCCCAAGACGGTGAGCGGGATGGTGCCCCAGCCGCCTCCTAGCAGGATGGACTTCAACACGTTCGACTCGCCGCTGGACTTCAACGCGAGCGGCATGTCGTTCGACGACGACCAAGGCGGCCGCTTCGTGGCCGGCGAGCAGTTCTACAACCACGAAATGTACGGCAGTCTCCGCAAGGGCGGCGCCGTGGACTTCCTGTCCATGGAGTGTCTGGGTCTCGTGGCCGCCACCTTCACGTCCATGTTGTCGTACCAAGCTCTGCTCGTGCTGGTGCAGCCCATGTACAACACCCAATTGGGCTTGAACTCGACGGAGATCGTCGCCGTCGAGCGACTGATCCAGATGCCCATGGCGCTCAGTTTCCTGGTCGGGTTGTTGTCTGACTGCTACCCGATCATGGGACTGTGTCGAAAGGGGTACATGATCCTCGGCTGCATCATCAACGCCGTCGCGGTGTTCGCCATCGCCGGTGTGAGCGCGTACCTCGGCAGTGACACGACAGCTAGTAAGGGAATGGTGGTGATCGCGTTGATTTTCGTCGCTCTAGCCAGTATCGGCTGCATCATCACCTACGTGTGCGTGCACACACGTGTGATCGAGTACTCACAGCGTGAATCTCTGCGTGACCGTGGAGCTATTCAGGTGTCGTACTTGATCTTCCGTCGCTTTGTGTCCATCTTCACGTCAGTGCTGTCATTCCTGGCTTTGGGCACTGGATCGGAGCCCAACATTTCCGTGTCGACGGCTATGATCATCCTCGGAGTGATCTCGATCCTACCGCTGCCGTTGGTGTTCCGCTACTGGAACGAGGAAGTGTATTCGCTCAACACGTCCATGAAGATCCGCAGTCAGATCCTGTGGAAGATCATGCAGCAGAAGGCTGTGTGGCGTATTCTTGCGTTCATTTGGTTCTTCACGCTCTTCTTGGGCATCAAATTCAGCGACTCGACGGGTGTCATCTCCAAATGGGCCGGTGCCAATGGTGACAACTCGCTGCTCGTGAAAACCATCCAGGATTTCGTCATGATCGGCATCATGCTCGTGTGGCGCTACCTGTTCATCAACCGTCTGTGGCCCATTTTCTTCGCATTGGCGCCGGCTTTCCAGATCCTGCCCAACCTCTTCGTGTCGCTCATGGTGTCGCTGGACGTGGTGCGCAACCGCTACTTCTATCGGGTCTTCTACGCCATGACGTACGTCTCGGATGGTATCGGTCTGCTGAATACCATCGTACCCGTCACGGAGATTGTCCAAGAGGGCTCCGAAGGTGCTTTGGTGGGTCTCACACTCACTCTGCAGCGCTGTGTGAATATTTTCGTGGACACCAACGCTCACGGCATTTTTCAAGGGACCAACTACTACAGCACGGCCGAAGTAGCCACCGACACGTCGGACGCGCGCTGGGATGTGCTGCTGTCGCTGTTCCTCAACTTCGCGTTGAATGCTTTGGCTTGGGTCGGACTCTTCTTCCTCCCGTCTCAGAAACTCGACGCGCAACAGCTGCGCATGTACGGCGGGTTTACGAATGGTGCCAGTGGCGGTATCCTCGTCTTCTGTCTGGTACTCTTCATCTACTCGCTGTTGGTGACACTCATGTCGTTCATCCCGTCCACCTCGTGCCTCACCCTTGTCGGTGGTTCCGGCTGCTAACCACCCGGTATTTATGAAAAGACCAGCTAGGGATATTGCAATGAATGAAGACGAGAGTGCTAAGCTTGTTCCTGCGTCGCCGTTGCAGTGGTCATATGCTGGTCGTAAAGTGGCAGAGTGACCTGGTCTCAGGTAAGTTTGGTAACCATTCTGACGAGCTCTTATACTGCTCTGTTTTGGATGACAGTCTGGTATGTTAGTACAACCTGGTCCTATTCATTTGTGTTGCTCACGTGTATTGCATCTGTGGTTCGTGCCAGGTTGTGGCTTACTTTGCTATGATTTCTTGGTTGTCATCGTTTGTTTTTGATCGTCCAGCTGGAACCAGGCGGTCGATTATCTCCTCAATGTGGCAGAGTGAACCAGATGACCTGTGTGTATCTGTCCGATAAGACAGGGATATGGTTTTGTGCAGCTGAGCAGCTTGACCAAGGCACCGCAAGTGAGCAGGAGGGACCGACGTAAGCTCACTTGTCAACTTGCAGCGGAACAAGACTCGCTTGCTCAAGTTACCTGCAGGCAGCAGCAAGCTGGAGGAGGTACTAGTCGTCGACTTGACTGGCCGTCTACGTCGCACGACGATGAAGATGACGTCCTCGATGGAGCTTAAGTTGGATTTCAAGAACCTCCAGTCACCGTCTTTCGATCTTAGTGAAGCTGGTGGTGTGCCAATCCATGCGCACTCACAGACGCGCGATATGGAGACGTCGGTCATGGAAAATGGACCTGGTCAGCCACTCTACAATGCAGAGATCTACGGCAGTCTACGCAAAGGTGGAGCAGTCAAGTTCTTCTCCAAGTACTGCCTCGGTTTGGTGGCTGCTACGTTCTCGTCGACGTTTGCGGTCGAGTGCCTTAACAGTGCAGTTCAGCCCATGCTGAAGCAGCATTTCGGCCTCACCCCTGCTCAGCTTGCCGCGTCTCAGCGTCTGACGTCGATGCCTTTGGTGCTGAGTTTCTTGTTCGGACTGCTGTCCGACTGCTACCCGATCACGGGGCTTCGTCGTAAAGCCTACACGCTTCTCGGCTTAGCGACGACGGTCACCAGTCTCTGGTTTCTCGCTGGATTAAACGCGTACGCTGAGTCGTTCGCGTCGGGAACTGCTGGTACTGCGCTAGCCGTTCTAGTCATCGGCTTTGCGGCGTTGGCCAGTATGGGGAACATTATCACGTACGTTGGCATCCACACGCGTGTGATCGAGCTTTCCCAGCGCGAGCCGCTAGGACTCCGGGGGTCCATTCTCGCGACGTATCTGATCTTCCGATGCGCGGTTTACATTATCACCGATGCGTGTGTCTACGCAGTGCAAAGCTTTGATACTGCTACGTCATCTCACCAGACGACGGCCTTAGTGGTGTTTGGCTTTATCATCGCGTTGCCGGTTCCTCTCATATGCAAGTTCTGGGAGGAGAAGCGCTATTCGCTGTCGACAACAGTCAAGACTCGTGGTCAGATCTTGTGGAAGATCATGCAGCAGAAGGCTGTGTGGAGTGTGTTGGTGTTCCAATGCTTCTTCACGCTTTTCAACCAGATTTCATTCAGCGGGCCTGCTGTCATCATCACCGTTTGGGCCCGCGCGAGCGGAGACAACCAGTTCGTGCAGCAAGTGATGTACTACGGCGCAACGATCGCGACGATGCTGGTGTGGCGATACTACTTCATGAATCGGCCGTGGCGGAGCTTCTACGCTGCTTGTCCCGGCCTACTAATCGTACCGCAGTTGATCGTGTCAATTCTCGTGAGCCAAGACGTTCTCCGCGATCGGTTGTTCTACCGCATCATGACCTTATTCAACAGTGTGTCCTTCGCTATCGGCTGGCTCGGCAGCGTCATTCCGCTGACTGAAATCGTTCAGGAGGGGTCTGAGGGAGCAATGGTCGGCCTCACGCTGTCGCTGTACTTCCTAGTTGGCATCTTCGTGCAAACCAACTCGACTTGGCTGTTCGAGGGGAGTAACTTTTACGATATCGGTGAAGTATCGGCAGACACCCCGGATGCGCGTGGAGATGTTCTCAAGGCGCTGGTGCTGAACTACGGTATTAACGCGCTGTCGCTCTTCGGACTCTTCTTCCTGCCACGACAAAAACTGGATACGCAGCAATTGCGAAGCTACGGTGGGTACACCAAGTGCGCTAGCGCTGCCATCGTGACCTTTTCTGGGACTTTGTTCCTGTACTCGTTTGCAGTCTCGATTATGACATTCATCCCGGGCACAGCCTGTATTCGTATCAATGGCGGACAGGGCTGCTAAGATCCACCACCATTCGTCTCACTGTAATGCCTGTAGTAATTTACTAAGTATTTTGTTGAATTCACTGACGTTATAGTAACGTTAAAGTTAAATTCTTCGGATCAGAGCTCGAGAAATATCATGCTTACGAGTACGATTTTGGCACTTGGATTAACAAACCATCGAGTTTCACGATCGAAGCAGTCAAGAATATCTACATTATTACTCAATTATAAAATGAAGCCTTAGCACCCGTCTCCACCGGCAATACCCATGCAATGCGTCGATGGGATCAACGTAAGCGCGGTGATCGTCAGTGAGTACACGAAGAGCACCACGGCGAACGTGACAATAACAGCACTAGTACACTTGGTGTACCCGCCGTAACTGCGAAGCTGCTGGGTGTCGAGCTTCTGTTGCGGCAGGAAAAAGAGACCAGCGAATGCCACCGCGTTGATGCCGTAGTTGAGAAGCAACGCCTTGAGTACATCCGATCGCGCTTTTGCAGTGTCCAATGCGACTTCTGCGATGTTGTAGAAGTTAGTGCCTGCGAACAGCCCAGTCGAGTTCGTCTGCACGAAAATGATGACTAAGAAGTAGAGCGACAGTATCAGTCCGACCATGGCCCCCTCCGAACCTTCTTGGATGATTTCCGTGAGCGGAACGATGGTCGCTAGCCAACCGATGCCGGCCGAGATGCTGGAGAACAGGGTCATGAAGCGGTAGAAGTACCGGTCGCGAAGAATGTCTTGAGTGACGCAGATAGCCACAATCACTTGAGGAACGATGAGCAGAACGGTACACATGCCGAAGAATGTGCGCCACGGCCGATTCATGAAGTAGTAGCGCCACACTACAACCGTCACCACCATCGCGCCGTAGTACATGACTTGCTGCACAAATGTGTCGTCCCCACTAGCACCCGCCCAAACGCTGACAATGACTGCCGGACCGCTGAACGTGATACTGCTGAACAACGTGAAGAAGCACAAGAACACTAGGATGCTCCACACTGCCTTCTGCTGCATGATCTTCCACAAGATTTGGCCGCGAGTCTTCATCGGCGTCGAGAGCGAGTAGTATTTCTCCTGCCAAGCCTTCCACACGAGCGGAATCGAGAGCGCAATCACGAGGCCGAAGACAAGCAGCGCCGTGCAATGGCGCGTCGAGCTGCTCCTAACAGCGTACGCACAAGCGTCCGTGATGATACAAACCACGAACCGGAAGATCGAGTAGGTCGCTAGAATCGCTCCGCGCATGCCAAGCGGTTCACGTTGAGCCAACTCGAGCACTCGGGTGTGGACGCACATGTATGTGACCATGTTGCCGGTACTAGCCAACGTTGCGAACGCGATAATGGACACGGCCAAGCCGGTGCCCGCAGTACCATCCTCAAGGGATTCAATATACCCGTCCAAACCTGAGAGGACGAGGAGGCTCACTACTGTTGTCGCCAACCCGATGATCAAATACCCTTTGCGGCGGAAGCCCATGATCGGGTAGCAATCCGACAGCAGTCCGAAAAAGAAGGGGAACGTCGTCGGGATCGACGTCAGTCGTTGCGAAGCTGCCAACTCTGTAGTCTTCAATCCAAAATGCTCCTCTAACATTGGCTGGATCACGCTGCCGAGACACTCGATTGAAAAAGCCGACGCGAATGTGGCGGCCACGAGACCCACACAGTCCATCGAGAAGAACTTGACCGCGCCTCCTTTGCGGAGACTTCCGTAGATTTCAGCATTGTACAGTGGCTGACCAGCGCCATTTTCCACGACGGAACTCTCGATGTCTCGCGCTGCTGGATTTGGTTGGTGCGTAAGTGCATCAACGTCGGTGAAGTCGGTTAACGGGGGTGACTGGTAGTTCTGGAAGTCCATCTTGAGCTCCATGGACGACGTGAGCTTCATGGTCGCACGACCAAGATGTCCCGACAAGTCGACGATGAGTACCTCCTCCTCCAGGGTGTCCGAGGTTGGAAGGATTCGTCTCCTTCAGCAGCAATTTGACAAGTGGCCCTCGGTTGGGTCTTGTCCGGAATATCAGTGTGTTAGTCGCGGGAATCGATGGCATCTGAATGTCTGGCGAACGAGCCACATGGGCTTTGCTTGTTGACGGGCTCACATGAGGTGAAGCAGGTGGCTGGTAGATATCATAGCCCAGCTGGATTGCACTCTACCGGAGACTTACAGCTGTGCCATCGTCACGAAGATACTTGAGCAAATCAGACCGAATCGGGAAGAGGCCGAAAGTTGCGGCCAGTTGGGCGTGGACAACAGCAGTGCGGAGAGCTATGTGTAAGATGTGTTGACTGACATCAACTTGGCTCATGACACCGAGAGGAAAACAACCGTTTGCTTTACCATAGAGCTTGAGTGCAGGCTACTTTTACTCAACTTCTCTTGCAGCATATGATCGACTACAAGGAAACCAGAGCAAGCTTTGCTCTCAAAATCCACATTCTGCAACTGTCAACCATCTCACAAGATGGCCAACCTGGTGGTGAAGGGAAGCTTAAGCTTACGGCGATTTCGGAGCATAAGAATGCCTACATCTTGTTGGTGACCACCAAGATTTGACGCGTTGTGCACGTGTTTGACGTGGTTTATTATTCCACCGAAGCCATTTCGAGAAAGTTGACGCATTGTTGAAGAGCGTGCGATTGTGTGATCGCAGTGGTGTGCCTCAGTGACGATCCAACCAAGTGGACGTCCCGAGGAGACTTCAACGTGGACATGTCAGCAAATGGAACTTATCCTCTCGCGTGAAACTCTCCCGATAAACTGCCACCGCAACCCAACCTTAATGTCTTGGTGCTGCATTTGTCTCGTTGGACTCTAGTCGAACGACCATTCTTTGATGAGTGAGCAGGACACGTCGGTGACGATGAGGGGTGCGAAGAGAAACGGCAACTGTCCGTTGCGACCCGTCCACTAGCGAAAGCCGCGTGCCAATCGTTCAGCACTCGATTATGTCGAACTCAGCCAAAGGCGATGTTTATCCTGTTGAAGCTTTGACAACAGTGAGCCAGGAACATGGAATTGGTCGAATAAAAACCTATACGGCCAGTCAGCAGCTACTCACGCCACCTAACTCACTCTTCATCCTGCTAACTACCAAGCACAAGTCTAACATGACGGACAGCTACGCCGACCTTGCGTCGCCCAACCCGACCACAGCTTTCGATGAAGCGAGCAAGCTCGCCGCGCATCTCATCAAGCCCAACCCGATTCTGTACACGAGCATGTTCCTATCGTGGTTGCAGCCATTCCAGAGCGGGTGGTCGACGGCCCAAATGAACCTGTCGCAGTACAACGACACGGACGAGTGCAAGGCTCGTCCGGTGGCTGAAGACACCTGCTTGATGTTCCCAGGCCACTCGAAGCTGGAGTGGACGTTTGCTGTGAATTCGTGGATCTTCGGCGCCATGATCGGCTCTTTATGCTGTGGCCACTTCAGTGACACGTACGGCCGCAAGAAGGTTCTAAGAGGCAACTGCATCTTCATGATCTTGGGTGGCGTCGTCCAGGCCTCGGTGTCGAACATTTGGGCGTTCGCCGTTGGTCGCTTGATCTCCGGACTGGCGTCGGGGACCGCGACCGGAACGATCGGAGCGTACGTGAACGAATTATCGCCTCCTCACATGCGCAACACTTTGGGTCTCGGTCTTCAGATCTTCACGACGCTTGGAATTTTAGTTCCTGCGATCTGCTTCTTCTTCCTGAACACGACAAGTGGCTGGCGATATCTGGATGCGTTCCCGTGTTTGTTGGCGGTGCTCTACCTCGTGTTAGCGCCGTCAATGTCAGTTGAAAGTCCTGCGTGGCTGCTGACGAAGGGCCGGACGCAAGAAGCGAAAGAGGTGGTCGCTACTCTGTACGGCGAAGAGCATGTAAACACCGCCATGTCGTGGCTAGAAGTAAGCAAACCCCCTACAGAGGAAGGGGTGACCAACTCGACCTCGAAAGAGTCGATCTTTGCCCCACGCTATCGTATGCAAATTCTCGGAGGAGTGCTGCTGTCTTGTGCGCAACAATTATCCGGTATCAACGCTGTGTTCTACTACTCCGGCAGCATTTTCTCGGATGCTGGTATCTCTGATTCACGCATCGGCACGCTCATCATCAATTTCATCAATATCTGGCCAGCATTCTTCACAGGTGTGATGGCGAACCGATTCGGGGCTCGGAACATGATTCTGCGGGGGCTGGCGGGGATGATCGTGATGGCCATCGGCATGACAGTGGCGTTCGTCGTTGACCTGCCGGTTCTCTCGATTGTCTTCACTGCCTTGTACGTGGTCGCGTTTGGTGTGACGCTCGGTCCGTTGGTGTGGGTGATGACGGCCGACATTTTCCCGGACTCCATCCGCGCTAGTGCGTCGTCGCTGTGCATTGGCATCAACTGGCTGTGCAACTTGATCGTGGGCGTGGCATACCCGTACATCTCCGACGCACTCGATGACTACGCGTATGTTCCGTTCGTGGTGCTGCTGGTGATATTTTATCTGTTGGCACTGAGGCTGGTGCCGGAGACGTCGGGCAAGTCCGCAGAGGAAATCTTGGCCGAGTACGACTCGCGACGTGACAAGTATACCAGCGCTAGTGATTAACCTACCTGCGCTTTGTTCTCGTTGTAAGTGTTTGTGTTGTTATCAATTTTAATTCATAAGTCACTACAGTAGTAGCATTGGTGAAAAACTGCAGCCGAGTGAATGTACGCACTTCGAGAAGCAAACGGAACGAAAATCGAGAACGTGATTGCGAAAGCTTTCCATTCAAGGTAAATGAATAGTGGCAACGCTGTCAGTGATAGGATATCACCCACGGCTAATGCCCTTCCGCAGCTTCCACAGTTTCTCGTAGTTGTCGTAGTTGTCGTACTTCCGTAATGGCTCCGTTATAACATCCGTCTCAGCCAACGCACTATTCGGCAGCTCCTCGATACGGAGGAATTTGTACAAAATTCTAAGGTGGACTTTGTGTTTGATTAAGGTTTCAGGTGATGCATCCTTCTCAACCAACTCGACCGCCTTCTTCCACTTCCTTTCAGAAGATCATTTTTTGACGTGTTTCGCGATATCTGTGATCACTCTCTCTTCGTCATCCGTGTCATCAATTGCATCGGTAGGTAGGTGCTTCCTCAGGTGTCGTTTGACAGCGGGGCTCATCGATTGAGTTGCCACCGTCGGGCGATGTCAACCTGGCTGCGCTGGCCGAGACAACGTCGTTGCTACTTGCGAAGAAAGTGGCCGTAGACGCCAGCAGGAAGTAACCGATGCGCATCCTCGACTTTACAGTCAACTGGGCGCAAGAAGGCTGCGTTGGTGTGCCATGCACGAAGCAAATCGTGGACTACATGTAGGTCTATGGAATCGTTTTTTTTTCAGATTTTCACGACTCAAGCTGATTACGATACCAGATACGTATCATTTTAGGTGGTTCCTGTTGAAGTTGCAAGCTCCTGCCGTTGCAGCACCTTCTGTTTTATCTTCTCTTCCCCACCCTATCCGATATCATGATCAACGTGTATGCATCTCCGGCGTCTACGGCTGATGTTTGAACGGCAGCACAAAGTGGCGAACCTTATCCATACTCCAACCCGAAGGCGGCTAGGACCAGGAAAAGTCGAAGAGCCAGACGCTATTGCGCACAACGCAGTAGTTGCCAAGCAGAAACTACCTGACGACTGTCAGCAATACAGTAGGTCCGTTCATCGTCACTTCATCGATGCAGTACCGCGTCAACAACGTGCCTATCCTAAACTTTATCCTCGCCGACAGGGCTGCTGAAAATTAGTAATGTATGAATGATGAATTCACGGCTCCATTTGCAAATAAGGAGTATTTTTAGCATCTCTGCGATGACGATTATCAAGGTACATGGACCTCCTACGACAAAATCATGCCTCCGACTCGAGGAAGCTCTAAAATTTGGTTTATCACGATGCGATCACGGGCATCAGACTTTGCATTTTTGATTTCGACCAACGACAGAATCGGTCTTGCAATGATTTGGTAAAGGCTACTTTGAAGTATTTATACTGGGAATACCTCGATAGAGGGCTATGGACAGCCCTCACAGGATTAATACAGGGAATACCGAAGAATGAGGGATGAGCAGCCTCAACGGATTAATACTGGGAATACCAAAGAATGAGGGATGGACAGCCTAAACGGATTAATTCCACGGTACTGCGTGAGCGTAACCTGGGTCGACATTCGATTAACCTTCAGAACTGTTGCTCCAGTAGCTTCAAGGTGGTTGCCTCACGTCTGACGTGATGGAAGGTGAACGCAGCATTCGATTTAGGTTGGCTAACTGGCGTATTCATTGCGCAGCAGTTAGGATCAGCTGCAATTTTCACTTCGTCCTAGGTCGCGGTAATGGTCAACTTGACCGTCAAGCGACGTGCGTCCGGTGCGTTTGCTAAAGCAGTAGAGTATCCTACAAGTGATCCTCCTACAAGTACATCTGAAAGGCTATGGGATCTTGCGTTACCGTAAAGCAAAGAAAGCGTCAACGTAGAGAGCAATACATGCACCAATATCGCACTGCGCGCAAACTGGTCGACGTTGCTCAATCTCATAATGATACTGTCGCTTTAGAAATCGTAGTGACCAGCGACGGAAAAGGAGACACATCGATCAATGACGTATCTACAGAATGGCACTGAAGCAAAGAACGTGGCAGCAGCATGCTGAACACGTGCGCAAATATCAAGCTACGTAAAAGAAGAAGATAGGTAGGTCTCTTTTTACCTAGAATATGCGGTCGACGAGCTAATATCTGTGAATGAACAGCTGACCAAGTGAATTACTCTAGTCAGCTTTGAACTAATGCGGCTTTCTCGGAACTGGAGCCGGATCTGCAGATGGAGCCTGTACGGCCAGAGCAACACAGATATCAGGTTACTATTGATGATCGTCTGCAAGTTTACCAGAATCTAAGGCAAATAATGTATTATCTCCAAAGATCCGACCAAAAGAAACGCAGACTTGACTACATACATGTAGCTGCAGACTGTCTGAAGCCTGACCTCTTCGAGCAAACCAGCTCTTCCGCTGAGGATCGAGTCACACTACCAAGCACGGTTTTGTTAGGTACTCTGCATTCATTATTCATTACGCGGTACCATTTATTAACGGCGCGATATGCAAATCCATGCGTTGTCGACGGATCCAATAACAACTAGTCGTTGCTAAAACATTAAAAAAATATGGTATTCCCAGCGTAAGTCCTAGTTCCACGGTACTGCGTAAGCGTAACCTGCGGCAACATTCTGCCACATTCGCGTTACATTTTGTGAGTTTAGTTGAAGTAGCGATTCCAGCTCGAGTGATTTGCTTTCATCGAGAGCGACTGCTTCTTCGACGAGCAATGTTTAGGACAGTCGTCGTATTAAAGTGGTCGTAGTCGACGCAACGGTACATGTTGTCTTTGGCACGCTGACGGCGGGTATACAAGACTGTCACGCGAACGAAATATGGTGCTGACGTTGACGCCATACACTCGGGCCGCTGGAAAATGCAAGCGTATTATTTTTTCAGAGAAGTTAGAATCATAACCTACTTTGGAGGATAAGCGGGGAGCGACTCGAGTCTCTTAGTAGCACCCGGTCGCCGCTGCGACCTCCACCACGTCTGTCAAAGCTGCTGCCCCGGCTGTCGCGACCAGCACCGGGCTCTTCGTGAACCGGCTGAGCGGCAGCATCTTGTCCGGGCTGATGGACACCTTATCTCCGGCCTGGAAGGACGTGTCCGACAGACTTCACCGTGAGCTCGTTGATAGAGTCGTCGATCTCGTCCACCTTGCCGACGCGCGGCTTGTTCTCCAGGAAGACGCCGGCATTGAAGTACGGCACCTTGTCGTTGGTGCTCTTGTACGCCATCTCGTT